>PVHX01017344.1:0-26887 GCA_004024805.1 Geosciurus inauris | reverse complement strand
TTCTTTCTTTAAAAGACACACAAGAAACTAAATCATCCCGATGCCTTTCTCTTCATTGCCGCTCATGGTCCTTGGATTACCAAGTCCTATGCATTTTACTTCCTGAAGAGCTGTGGCATTCGTCCACTTCTCATCTCTTGCCAGAACCTCTGAAAGAGCCTCCTAACTGGACTCCTTCCCACACTCTTGTTTCCGTTCAGTCACTACAGTCTGATCCTGTCACTCCTTTGCTTTTGAACTCTTCCATAGCTTCCCGATGCTCTAAGGATAATGTATCAGATCCTTAACGTGGTCTCCAAGGCTTTGCATCATCTGACCTGTATCTTCTTCCCCATGTCCTCCCTCTGCATTACTGTGAGCTCCACCATTCTGGTCTTCTTCCAAGGCCTTTGCAAATCCATTTGTTATGCCTGGGAAGTTCTTCCCTCTGTCCACTCCCCTTTCATTTAGCTATTTCTTGTGCTTCCTTCAGATTAGAGGAAGGCTTCCCTCAAAATTATACTATTTTGCTTAGTACTGTCTGCAATCATAAGCACAGTACCTGGCAGGGAAGATGCTCAGTATTTTTGAATGAACAAACAAACTAATGCCTTTTATATATAGTATATGATGAATATGTGAAAATGAGCAGAATCCACAACCCAGTGTGTCTGGCCTGGATGAGCTCCAGCCTTAGTTTTACTGAATCCCTATCCTCCATTAAAATAACATATATTTTCAGTCTCTTAAGCTGCTTTCAACTGGAACCAATTTTAAGACCAAGATTCTAATTTCAGATGTATGGTTTGGGTGTTTGATTGCAGTGATTACTCAGTTTCATATGTGAGGGGTAAAAAGGTCAAGAGACAGTTGAGTGTCAGAGTAGAAAAATGGAGCAGCATAAGCCAGGGAATATTGAGAGTCAGCAGCCAGGTTCTAATTAAAACTGGAGGCAAGAAGGCATTTAAGGACCAAATGATTTAAATGGTAGCATAAAAGACATTAGGTGGTAAACAGATGTTCATTTGAAGACTTATGGGGGTGTATTATGTTAGAAATAATAAGTTATTTTCCTTAATACCAATTCTTCTTAAAGAGGGGCACATTTGTTTTTCTAATAGCAAAGATGTTAAGGTTGTCTCACACCAACCAGCATTGTCCACTTTCTGCAGGAGTGAAAGGAAGAGTCCTCTATTGCAAAAGCTGAGGTAGTGAAGGTCCTGTTTATACTTAAGCAGAGGTGGATGTTATTGACTTAGAGAAGTGATTAAGTGTTAAGCATGAGTTATCTTTGCTATTTTTTTCCTTTGGAATCACACTTTGTAGGGCCTGAATACCTTATTAAAAGCAATATGATACTACATTAAATGAGTAAACAAGCATCTAGGGAAATTATACTTATAGCCAATGAAATTTATAGACCAGTATTTCAAAGTGGCAACTAGAGGAATTAAAATGGAACATCTGGGATTCTGAGCAGTGCATTGGACTTAGTATTCAACTGTAAGCTAATACGTCCTAATTCTGTTACTCTAAATACTGTTCTCCAGTTGAAGCTTGGTTTTGTTTTTGAAGTCTTGATTTTCACAATATTACAACATTCCATGTTTTTTTTTATTGTTCATAAATAAGAAACATTCTGCCTTATCTCACTATACTTTCCAGGATTTTCTGTTATTTGTAAAGAATAATAGGTCAAAGTAAGCTATAATGACTATGGAAATTCTTAATGAAACAGACATATACAAAAATATGCAGAGTATCTGCACTAATGCCTCATGACATCCATTTGGACTTTTTGGACTGGAGAGAAAGAAATCACCCAATAGCTTCATGTATCACTACCTATGTTTCTTTCTGGCCAATAATGGTGGTGGTACTTTCGGATTTCCTTGTCCTACAATCCTCACCCAAGCGATGGGGAGTTCTGAATCTCCAAGATTTCCACTTTTAAATCCCAGTCCCTTGCCTCGGCAATTGACTTTAGTGGCCTCTCCCTGCATCTGAATAATCATGGGTCAGTATCAACCTATAAGATCCTCGAGGTGTAGGAACTGGACAAACAAGACCTAGGTAGCAAATCAACCCCTTCATATAAGTAGTCTCTGCATTATCAAAAATAAAGTATGTTGTCCTCAAAAAGTTCAGTTATTTACTGGAGATTTGGGGGATAGTATTTTTCCAGTACAGTTCCATCTTCCTTTAAGCATTTATGTGATAAGGACCTGTATTTTAGAATGGAAAAAAAAAAAAAAACCTCTTAAAATACCCCAATAAAAAAAATAGAAGATTTGAATAGACACATTGCCAAAGACATACAGAGATGGCAAATAAGCTTTTTTCCTACTCTGCAATTGGTCTTGTCATTCTCTTGATAATGTCTTTTGAAGAGCAGAACATTTACATTTTTATAAAGTTCAGCTTATTGATTTATTTTATGATAGATTTATTTATCCAATGTATTATGCTTTGGGCGTTATATTTAAGAAATATTTGCCTAATACAAGGTTACAAATGTTTTCTTGCAGAGGTTTTATAGTTTTAAGTTGTACATTTTGGTCCATGAAACATTTAGGTTAATTTTTAAAATACAGGGCTAGATATGGATCAAAGTCCTTTTTTTCCCTTTGCAAGTAGATATCCAGTTGTTTCGGCACCACATGTTTAAAAGGATTTCCTCTCTCCACTGAATTTCCTTTACACCTTTGTTGAAAATGAGCATGTGTGGATCTATTTATAGGTTCTTTATTCTATTCTCTTGATCTAGTTGACTTTCTTTTGTATCAATACCACATTGCCTTCGTTACTGCACCTTTATAATACATCTTAAAAATAGACAGTATTAATCCTCCAAATTCATTATTCTTTTGCAAAGTTGTTTTGCCTATTTACATCCTTTGTATTGCCATGTAAATTTTGGAATCAGTTTCTACAGAAAACTCTTCTGGGATTTTAATTGAGATTGCATTGAATCTGTAGGTCAGTTTGAGGAAAACTGACAACAATATTGAGCCTTGAAACCTGTGAACATAATATATCCCTCCCCCTTCGTCTAGGTCTTTAATTTCTCTCTGCAATATTTTTTATTAAGTATTTTTTAGTTGCAAATGGATACAATATCTTTTTATGTGTTTATTTTTATGTGGTGCTGAGGAGCGAACCTAGTACCTCACATGTGCTAGGCCAACGCTCTAGTACTGAGCTACAGCCCCAGCCCTCTCTGCAATGTTTTATGGTTTTCATTGTAATTGTTCATTTTTAAAAAATATTTGCTAATCGTTTGGATGCAAAATGGCATTTCATTGTGGTTTTTAGTGCAGGTTCCTGATCACCAGTGAGATCAAGCATCATGCAAATGATTTGCCCTCCTCCTTCCTGGATTACTTTCATATTGACCTTGCATTTTCTTTACCAAGAAAATATCTCTGTTGGGTTAATGTTATAGTCATTTGTTCTTCATCTGTTTTGCTTGTTTGTTTTTATTGATGGTTGAGATGTGTCTCTTTTATTTTTATTTTTTTAAGCTCTTAAATTCTGAAATAGTAATTTAAATATTGAAGCAAATACCTCTTCATATCTTTTCATTCCTTGTTAATTTTATCGTCTCCTCCTTTCTGCCAGCAGGAAGTTCTGATCTTTCTGGTGTGCCCTGACATGTTCTAGCCTAGATGAATTTTGAGAACTCTGACTTGAGAGCAAAGCATGAGGTCACCTCACTTGTCAGTGCCCCTTGGGCGATGCCTAGTTTATTTCTCTGTTCATCTAATCTCTCATTTATTATGGTTCACTGCTGCGAACATGCTGCAGTTCCATCCCAGCTGAGCACGTTAGAAGAGAGAGACAATTCCGAGTCACCGGGCAGAGCTTGGGTAGCCTGCAGTTCTCACCTTCAAGACAGTGGGCATCATGGCAAATTGCTCAGCATCTCCAAGGATGATTATCAGAAATACAAGAAGCTTAGTCATTTCTTTGTGAACTTGCTTTGAGCAAGAAAAAGAATCCAGATATAACACATTCTCAAGAAAAAAAAAAAATACTGATTTTGATTTAAACATAATAAGCTTTTTATTTCTTTTGCTTATAATGTAGGCTTTCTTTCTAGCCAGAGCTACATGGAGCTGGTTGTGCCTACATCATATTCTTTATGCATATTAGAATTTGTGAATAGTTAAATTTTGCTCTTCAGTACTTGAAACATTTATTGAATACCTACTGCATTTCCAAGCACTGTGTCAGGGATCAGGATTATCAAGATAAGACTTCCCTTCCCTAGAAAAGCTTATAGAAGCCAGAATATAGGAAGGGTTTAACTGATTCCAGTGCTTTCTCCAGAGAAAAAGAAAGGGAAAGGGAAAGGTAGAGGCAGAAATGGGTCCATTCTAAGGCACAAAAGGCAAGTAGCCTTCACTTGTAGAAACTTGGCCAGGGAGAGTGGAGGCAGAGGACCTGCAGTATGTGATTTCTAGGCAACTGAACTGGAGACCAAAAAGAAAGATACTGAAAGAAGTCAGCACTCAGAACTTTCTGTAATCCCAAACCTTGCTTGTACCATTTTCTTTCAAGAATGTTTTTTATGACCCTTTTCATTTGGCCAATTTCCACTCACCCTTAAGGACTCACCTTAGATTTTTTTTTTTAATTTTTTTTTTTTAGTTTGTAGATGGACACAACATCTTTATTTTATTTATTTTTATGTGGTGCTGAGGATCGAACCCAGTGCCTCACGCATGCAAGGCAAGTGCTCTACTGCTGAGCCACAATCCCAGCCCTCACCTTAGATTTTATTTCCAGTGGGAAAACTTTTCTTCTTTCTTTCTTTTTTTTTTTTTTTTTTTTTTTTTTTTTTTTTTTTTTTTTTTTTTTTTTTTTTTTTTTGAGGAAGGCACATGGGGTGTGGCTATGTTGCCCAGTACAGTCTCAAACTCCCGGGTTTAAGCCATCCTCCTGCCTCAAACTCCTGAGTAGCTGAGGCCACAGGCACCACACTGCCAGACCCAGCTTGTGCCTCCCACTTTAGCTAGGGAACCCTGCTGTACCTTTCCACAGCACCCTGCTGCTTCCCCACACTGCTCTACTTATATCACTGCATCTGCAGAGTCTGTCTGTCCCCTCCTCACCTTGCTCACCTTTCTATGTGGCACATAGCAGTCTCTTAATGAATAAGTATACAATAAAATATCTAATAAGTGAATGAAAAGCAAATGAAGAAATGGAGGAAAGAATGAAAATGGCTAAATCTAAAAATGAGGCTGTAGGGATAAGTACCTGTTAGAGAGACAGCAGTAACTGGAGGAATACCTGGTTTTCTTTGTGCTACTGATTGTTCTTGGCCTTTTTCCTCTGTGATTCAGAAAGTTAACAAGAAACTTGACAAGAATTATCCAAAAAAATGATTTTGTGCCTAGCTGTGTTCTAGGTGCCCTGGGAATTATGGTCCTTGCACTCAGACCACTTCAAGATCAGGCTGATCTCTTTTGTAATTATCTAAGTGGAGGAACTACTGAACAAAATAGGATCAGGACATATCTCCCCTGAAGACTGAATTGATCCATTAAGCAACACCCTTCAGAAATAGTTGTTCAAATGGCTAAAAGTCAGACTCCTCCAAGTATTGATTGTCCATCTTGGTAAAGTACCTTGGTAAAGCCAAATATACCATTGTTCCCTGGCTTAGATGTAGTGTAACCTTGAAAAGAAAATCCAATATATATCAACAGGAGTCTAACACACTGAAACAGAGAGTTAAAATCAACAAAAGGAAATTTACTGGACGTAAGTCCTGCATTTGGTACTAGCAATTAAATTGCACAAGTATTAAGATTCAAGAAGACTGGCTCAAGAGGAGTACATATAAAGTGAGATTCTAGATATCCACAAATTCAGTATAACCAGCAGTGTAAGTTAAATATGAGCAGGTTTATGTTGTTTTAAGAGAAATTCATCATTTGGATCAAGATTTCATAGCTTGACTGTATTATAAAGCTATAATACTTATGCTCAGGATGATTGTCAGAATTAAAAAAACATTAGCAAACAAGAAAATAACAGGATATTAGCCAAAATCTAGAAATAAGTCATGTTTATAATTTTACCAATTATAAAAATTAGGTATTCAGCCTGGAGAAGGGAAGACTTAGAAAACTTGGAATAGGATAATGTCAAATTTCTAAAGAGCAATCATGTGAAAGCCTGGGAGATGACCTCAGTTCCTTCTGGAAGCAAAGATAGGATCAGTGGATAGGAGTTACTTACTATACGTTTCCTATAAAACATTTCTTCTCATTATTTCAAAAGAACGTGCCATTGGGTTGGGGATGTACCTCAGTGGCAGAGTGTATACTTAGCATGCAGAAGGCTCTGAGTTAGATCTCTAGCATCAAACAAAGCAAAACAAATTAGAACTTGCCACATAGTTGTTCAGAGGTGGAATGAACTACCTATATGTGATGGTGAGCTTTCTGTCACTCGGATGGAGTCTGGAAAGCCAAAGTCCTGAGATCAGGACTGTATTATTGCATAGGTCATTTACTACACAGGGTCCCCTGGCCACTAGGGTAGCCAGGGCTGAAATCCAACCAGCCCTGCAGTAGCTACCTCATGTTGTGTCAGTCAACCTTTTGTTGCTTTGACCAAATACCTGAGAAAAATAGATTAGAGGAAGAAATATTTATTTTGGCTCATGGTTTCAGAGGTTTCAGTCCATGCTTGGTTGGCTCCTTTGCTTTGGGCCTAACATAAAGCAGACCATCATGGCAGAAGTATTCTCAGAGCATTGCAGTTGGGAAGCAGAATGAGTGTGAGGAAGAAACTAGGAACAAGATATACCCTCCCAAGCACACTCCCAGAGACCTGCTTCTTCCAAGTAGACCCCACCCTGCAGGTTCTATCACCTCTCAGTAATGCCATCAGATTATGAATCTCTCAATGGATTAATCCACTGATGAGGTCCGAGCCCTCATGATCCAACCACTTCCCCAAATCCTCAGCTCTGCACACTGCTGCACTGAGGACCAAGTGTTCAATACATGAATCTTTGGGGGACATTTTATATCCAAACCATAGCACATGTTTTCTGGCATTGGTCACCCAGAGAAGAGGTACTTTTTATAATTCACCCAAAGATGCTCCAGAACTAGTAGATTTAAAAAGATTTTCTCATCTGGTAAGAAATCAGATCAATAACTGCTAACCCCCTGACAACTGTAATTGTCCATTAGTCTATGTCGCAGCTATCTTTAATTAAAACTCAAGAAAATAAGATGAAGAAAAAAATGCAAGCAGACAGATTCCATTTAATCCGAAGGAGAATAGTTTTTATGTATTTTTCAATGTAGTGACACTGGAAGGCCTCAAATTCCCTTCCCTATGATGTTCTGAGATGAGCTGCAAGATAGAATGAGACAGAAAGATGGGGTGGGGTGGTCTTCCATGCTTGATGCTCTCTTTTAATAAAAACATATGTGTTCATTTGAGGAATACCCAGTGTCTGTCACATCTTTCTTTGGAGACAAAGCACCATTAAAATTGTTTTTCAGCCGGGCGCGGTGGTGCAAGCATGTAATCCCAGCACTTAGGGAGGTTGAGATAGGAGAATTGCGAGTTCAAAGCCAGTCTCAGCAATGGCAAGGCACTAAGCAACTCAGTGAGACCCTGTCTCTACAGAAAACACAAAATAGGGTTGGGAATGTGGCTCAGTGGTCGAGTGCCTCTGAGTTCAATCTCCAGTACCAAAAAAAAAAAAATGGTTTTTCCACTAATAATCCTTATATTTAAAATGTGACGTCTTCAATTCCCAGCAGTGCACGTGCACACACACACACACACACACAATTTTAAAAGCAGTATATAAAATCATGTATATAATTTCTATCCTATTGCCTAGAAATATCCTTGAAGAAAAGACAGTGAAATAGCAATGGAGATCTACTCTCTGAAGGATGGGATTATGGGTGATTTTTGTATGTTGTTGTTATAAATAGAAAACAAGCTGGGCATGGTATCATACGCCTGTAAGCCAGCAGCTCAAGAGGCTGGGGCAGGAGGATTGTGAGTTCAAAGCCAGTCTCAGCAACTTAGTGAGTCCCTAAGCAACTCAGCGAGACCCTGTCTCTAAATAAACTATTTTAAAAAGGGCTGGGGATGTGGCTCAGTGGTAAAGCACCCCTGGGTTCAATCCTTGGCACAAGGAAGGAAGGAAGGAAGGAAGGAAGGAAGAAGGGAAAGAAGGAGGGAGGGGGGAAAAGAGGGAGGGAAGGAAGGAAGGAAATATGTTAAGATGATAAGAAAGAAAACAAATATGTTAAGATGATTTCTTCTTTTCACCTTGAAAAATGCACATTTAAAAAGTTTCATTTCATATTATATCTGTACACATAAGAAGAAAAAATGTTCTCTTCTTGTTAAAGTTTGCATGGCCCAAACTTGTCTATAATACTGTTAATAGATTCAGACAGTTCAGTCTGGGTGTGTCTAGGTTGATGGTTGAAGCAAAGTGTTGTCCTTTCTAAAGGACTCAAATCTCATCCTCTCACCTCAACATCATCTTACTCATCAATGGAATTTGCTCCTTTTCTGTTCTCATTTATCACAATAAAATAATATGCTACCCAAACAAAATGAATGCAACTATGATCTTTTTATAGGGAATGATGATACCTCATTTACTGAAGAAATGCTCCTGGAAAAGAGCTTCAGAACTAGATGGGGTAAAATGCTCCATCCAAAGCCAGGCACGGTGGCACACACCTGTAATCCCAGCACTTTGGGAGGCTGAGACAGGAGAATCGTGAGTTCAAAGCCAGCCTCAGCAACAGTGAGACGCTAAGCAACTCAGTGAGACCCTGTCTCTACATAAAACACAAAATAGGGCTGGGGATGTGGCTCAGTGGTCGAGTGCCCCTGAGTTCAACGCTGGTGCCAAAAAAAAAAAAAAAATGCTCCCTCCAAGAGGAATGAGTTACCCCAGATGCCATTGCTGTTGAAGCGGGAGAAGGCAGAGGCTGCAAACAAGCAGCTGATGCAGGACTTTCAGCAACTAAGCCGCTTTCTGTCTTCATTCCAGAGAATGCTGAGGGAGGAACCTTCCATAGACATGGAGGTGGAGCAGTTAGCCAGAGTACCTTGTCAGAAGTGCTGGCAAGAAGGGTAGGCTGCGAGTGTCAGGCCAACATCCAGGTTGTCTTTTCTTTTTAAATTTGTTTTTAATTTTTTTTAGTTGTAGATGGATGCAATACCTTTAATTAATTTATTTATTTTTGTGTGATGCTGAGGATCAAACCCAGTGCCTCACATGTGCTAGGCAAGCACTCTACCACTGAGCCACAGCCCCAGCCCTGGAGATTTATCTTAAAAGAAATCTCTACCTAGTTCTAGTTTTAATTTTAGAACTCTATCTAGTTTATCAATCACATGCAATATAGTAATTGCAGAAAATTTAACACAGAATCCAATTTCCCTCCTGTTCCTTTTGTGATTTGCATTTTGTCCAAGGTAGTTTGTGTCTCAGCCAGGATGCTCTTGTGACTTCACTCTTGTGAATGATCCAGGTGCCTCACCAGTTGAAGGGCATGTTTCAATTACTAAGATGCTGCCAGTACAGAATTTTGTCCCAAATTCCTGCAGCCTCACACTGAAAAAGGATTCCCCTACAGGGAAGGGGCAGAAAAACTGGCAATAATTAGAGCCACTTGGCAGATTTCATAATGAAACACAGGCTGAAGGAAGAGGATGCTTATATTAAAAAGCAGAAGAAATAAAATTATACCACTCCAACAAAACTATATTTGTAGCAAGGCATAATGATGCATGCCTTTAGTAGCAGCTACTCAGGAGGCTAAGGCAGAGGATTGCTTGAGCCTATAAGGTTAAGCAACAACATAGCAAGACTCCATCTTAAAAAAAAAAAAAAAGCATATCTGTAACCATTATGGTTATTACCTCCCCAAAAATCTTTGGACAGAGGGATATTAGCATAAACTTATCCAGTTTACTAGTTAAGGCCCTCAATTAGCGTATGTTCTGTCCACTTCATATAGGTTTGATAATAGACAACATATATTCCTCTCAGGGTTTATTATTTATTGGCTACAATGTTAGAAATGAGTCATTATAAAGACCTTTCAGTATTTTTGAGTATATATAATTTCCAGGAATCTAGAAGTTGCGATATTTATATGGAGAAATGCCACTCTTGGGCAAGAGACCATGTCTGTGTTGTTCATCACTGTGTCCCCAGAGTCACACACAGAACGGGGTATAGTGTTGAGTAAATATTTGTTGAATGAATGATCAAAGGAATGAATGACTCTGCTATGAAATTTTCAATGATTAAAGAATTGAAGCAATTTAAATCTCTCTTTGAGATGCCTATATCAAACGATATGTATCCTTCACTCTAAATATGTATTAAAGCCTCTAGATGTAATCACTCCTCTTTCACCCACAGTCATCTCACTGTGAAATATAATGTTCCATGAAGTAGGCATAAATTCAAAATAAGAAGATAATATATAGGATTTTGGTAAAAAACAAGATTTTTCAGCTGGGCACAGTGGCACACTCCTGTACTCCCAGCAGTTCAGGAGGCTGAGACAGGTGGATCATGAGTTCAAAGCCAGCCTCAGCAAAAACAAGGCACCAAACAACTCAGTGAGACCCTGTCTCTAAATAAAACACAAAATAGGGCTGGGAATGTGGCTCAGTGGTCTAGTGCCCCTGAGTTCAATTCCTAGTACAAAAAAAATTTTGGTCTTTTTCTATTATTAAACTTGAAAATTCTAGATAGTTTATTTCCTAAGCTATGTGAGAATAAGTATTTGTGAAATGATAGTATTCTTAGCAAAAGAAGTCTTTTTGCAATGAAGGAAAAGCTTATTAAAAACAAGAATGTAGCTTATCTTCAGAGTACAGAGAAACAATGTCCATATTCCATACACATTCACACACAGTAGAGTGATAGATACAGGCATTCCATGAAAACCACCTTTAGGAAAGCTATAAGCACTTCATATACAAAAATGACTGTCAGTCTTTCACCTTGGAAAGAAGAAACAGGAGTTAGGAGAACAAAGGAAATGTATTTCATTTTTCACATACCAGAGGTAGCTTGGGAAAAAGAAGAAGAAAAAGAAATTCCTAGGAAATTCTTCTGAGAAAGGGGATCAGTTGTTTTGCTTCTCACTTTCTCACATCTTAGTAAAGAAAAGGCATGCTCTGCAGGGCAGCATCCATCCTCCTCAGCTTTTCAATTAAAGCTAAAAATAGGAAACGTTCATTCGTACGGCATACAACCAATTTGGAATTCTTAAAAATATCATCTGGGCTTTAAATTTTAAAGGATCATGATATGATTTGGAATGCTTACTTCAAATAATTGGTCATGGTAGGATATGTATGACACAAGATTGGTTGTGAGTTTATCATTTTTGAAGCTGAGTGATAAGCACATAGGAGTTCATTATACTTATCTTTCTACTTCTGTGTATGTTTTAAATTTTCTGTGGAAAAACTAAAAGTGATGCCTTTTTCCCTTCTACCCCCACAAAAAAGGGAAAAAAATCCTCCACTTTCTGAGATTAGTATGGCAAATAGCAAACGCATGAAATATGGAATCAGACTTGTTATATTTAGGTCTCAGTCTTAAAATGGAATAACAGCGTGGCCTTGTGTTAGTTACTACAGGTCTTTAAATTTCAGTTTCAACATCTGAAAAGTGCAAACAAGGCCAGACTTATCTACATCATGGGGTCTTAGGAGGATAAATGAATAACTGTTTCTGAAGGTACTATGCAACCTGTAAAATGAAACAAGACCATAAAGTTAAATAATTTTAACTGAACTATAAACCTATGCAAAGTTCTTTGTGCTTTATTTTCCCTAAATTTACACTTAAACCAGTTGCAACCAGAAGCAAGTCCGTATCTTTCCAACTCTACAGCATCAGAATGAAACTGAAATAGCTTTCTTTCTCTTTGAAATAGTTTCTTTCTCTTTGTTTCTGTTGGACATCTGAGCTGCTTCTATAGTCAGCTCCTGACTGTTCTTCCTCCCTTGCCTCTGCCCTTCTTCAAACTCTTTGATAACCACTACTGGAAAAATCTTTTTTGCACATAGAGGAGGGAAGGGGTACGCTGGGCATTGAACCCAAGGCCTCATGCACACTAGCAAGTGCTCTATCACTAAGCAACACCCCCAGCCCTGGGAAAATCTCCCTAGAACTACACTTGGATCATGTGACTCCCTTGCTCAGAAATATTCCTGGATCCCTACTGCCCGTGGAATTGGACCCAATTTACTCAGTCCACCCTCAAAGTTACCAATGTTTATTTCTCTAATACCTTTTCCAGCTACCTCACAACCACTCAGGTTCACAAACTTTCTGCTCCAGGGCACAGGCTTTCTCCCTGGTGTTTTTGTTCCCCATGTCTCTCCTTGGAATGCAGTGTCCCTTTTCTTCCTGTCAAGATTTTATCAGTCTCTAAGAATCAAACTTCATACCTCCTCCTCCAGAAGTCTTCCTAAACCTTTCTAGACCATTTAACCGCTCCTTTTTCTCAGTCTTAAATATGTTTGATTTGGTGATTAATCAAGTACTCTTGTGATATTACTTTTATTACTATATTAAACAATCATCCAGGCACAGTGGTACATGCCTGTAAGCCCAGCACTTTGGGAGGCTGAGACAGGAGAATCACAAGTTCAAAGCCAGCCTCAGCAATGGCGAGGCACTAAGCAACTTAGTGAGACCCTGTTTCTAAATAAAACACAAAATAGGGCTGGGGATGTGGCTCAGTGGTCAAGTACCCCTGAATTCAATCCCCAGTACCAAAACAAAACAAATCAATCAATTGTCTCTATTGTTACTTGTTTCCTAGCCTATCCAAATAGGTGATAAATTATTAAAAGGCAATAATTATAAGCCAGTCATGGTAGCCCACACCTGTAATCCCAGTGACTCCAGAGGCTGAGGCAGGAGGATTGTAAATTCAAGGCCAGCCTTAGCAACTTAATGAAGCCCTATCTCAAAAATTAAAAATAAACTTTTATGTTGCTGTGGTCTTTATGTGTCCCCCAAAATTCATGTTAAAACCTAATTACCAAAGTGATAATATTGATACTTTTTGTTGTTCTTCCTAATTCAGAGAAAGACATTTTTAAATTTCCACTTCAAGTATAATGTTCACTGTTTTGTATAGAAGAATTCTATCCCTTTGAGGATATTCTCTTATTTTATTAAAATATTGGGAATTTTATCTTGAATGGCTGTCAAAATTTGTCAAATATGTTTTATGCATAAATTGATAAGGTGAATTATATTTATTAATTTTTAAATTTTCAACTAATTTCTTACCTGGGATAAGTCTCGTATGAACATTGCATTACATTTTTTTCTCATGTCTTTAATAGCTTTGTATATTAAAGTTACATGGACTTCCCTTTTCCTCTATTTTATTGAAGAGTTTGTGAAATGTTTTTATTTTCCCTGAAAAGTTTGAATTTGCTAATGAAACTAACTAAATTTGGAGTTATTTTTATGGCAAAGTTCTGAACAAACCTTAATAAATTTATTCAGATCTTTTTTAAAAAATCTGTGTCAATTTCAGCAGATTGGGTTTTACCAGGAACTTTTTTTTCATTCCAACTAATTACTAATTTTTGACATAATTGTTTTCTTAATATTGCTATTATTCCTTTAATGACTGAAGGATTACACTGATAATTTTTTAAAACTACACATGCTACCTTTCAAAACACTTTTTTTTAAAGCAAGCTAGTAATAATGAAAACAATTGCACATGAATAAGAATAAGGAATTCTACTAGGGTGGTTTTATCTACCACAGTTTGCTCTTTCAGCTGATTATAACTAAAAATTTTTAGAAACATGTGAAGAACAACTATCTGATGACTCTGAAAAGTAAATAAAAATAGGCAAAGTATGAAAAAAATTAAAAGTAAAAAAGACTGGGGATGTAGCCCAGTAAAAAAGCACTCCTGGGTTAGAGCCACAGTACCAAAAAATAAAAATAAAAAAATAAAAGGCAAGATTATTACTGGTATATCTTTCTGTCTCAAGTGGTTTATGCACAGCAGGCACTTTAACATTTATGAAAAAATATTACCTAAACTGATTTAGAATTTTATAGTCCCTGATAGCCTTATTTAGTACATCAGTACTACCTTCATTTGTCCTTCTTTGGATGTTAAAGAACAACTTCTTTAAAACTTATTTTTGCACACTATCATATGGAGTGGCATAATGGGAAGTTCAGTCTTGGGGGCTACACAGACCTGGATTCAAATCCCAACCTAGAACATTAGCTATGGAGCTGGCAGTTTACTGGATCTCTTCGTTCCTTAGATTCCCCAGTTATCAAATGGAAAAACCATCAGAACACTTGTTTTGCACAGTTAGGCATAATGGATGCATAGTGCCTGCCTGGCATCAACAGAAGGCAGATACTATTATCTTAGTGCACATCATATGGTTTTGACAGGTTGTCAGAGTGAATGACCACAGTTCTTCTAATTTGGGGGAGTTAGAATGCAGGAAATACAGAACAGAATCAGGAAAGTCTCTTCCCACTACTCTCTGTCTACTATGCTGTTTGCTCTTGCGTATCCTCAGCCCAAAAGGGTTATAAGCTCAAAATAGCTGGAATTCCTAATTGTCAGTTTTAAAAGTACTGGGTCCCCAGGCCATTCTTCAGTCCTTTCTGTACTTGGTGCCATCCCTTGGTACTGCTTTGATGCTCCCCTCCGTCCAAACCACAGCTCAGTCATATCCTCTTCCTTTTCTTGCTCTTTATTTCACAGCAGCCCTAATTGTGCTTAGTTCTCCTGCGGTCTTCTGTATACAGTCATGTTGAGTTTGCCAGCACTGGGTCTTCTGAACCATGGGCTATAAATCATTATGTTGTCGTTTATTTAGTGACCCAAGGTTGCTTCTTCTAGATAAAACCCAAAGCAATGATTTAGAAGGAGTTCAGTCATACAGTACAGTGTTGTCAATGTGAGGACCTAAACCTAGGTGGAACACAAGGTCTAAAGAGAATCATCATCACCTGGAGGTAGCCGTTAGGCAGTATCTCCTCTCCTCTGAGGGAAGGTTTTTGGATGTGTGCTTGTTTACACATAAAAAGCATCAGCATGTGAAAGAGGCAAATTGAATGCCTAAGTCAAAAAACCCAGCTGTGTCAGGATTCTATCTTGATGGTGATTTATTATAATATGTAATGCTTTGTTATTTTTATGATTGAAAAAGAAAATAATCAGAAATAATAGCCACAGAAGCCTTAGTTAGGTTCACACATGTTTATTTTTTAAGTCGTAAATGGACACAATACCTTTATTTTATTTATTTATTTTTATGTAGTGCTGAGGATCAAACCCAGTGCCTCAATGTGCTAGGTGTGAGTGCTCTACCATTGAGCTACAACCCCAGCCCCTCACATGTGCTTTTTAGAACTACATTTCTATACAGGTTTGTTCAAGCATGAAAGTGGAATTCACCTTGTTTACTTGTGCTACTCAGTGTTAACTCATACGAGGGACTCAAATTCCAAATGACATTTGTTTTTCCACTTGTCATTATTGCTGAGCTGTTTCTTATTTATCTTTTATTGATTGCAAAACCCTAAGGAGACTGTTAGTTGGTTTCCATTATATGGATCTCATTTTTAAAATCTAATCATTTCACTGAGGAAGCTTAGCGAGTATAAATACAGAGAAGTTGGTCTTTCAGTCATATCACACAATAGGCCTTGCAATCTTGACCCACTAAATGATAGACAAAATCTACTCACAGCATTTTCTAGTCTTTTAACAAGCAAGAAGGTCCAGAAAAGTCTCACAGATGCCAGAAATCTCAACACAGAAAACATTACTGTCAATAGAGTCCTCTTAGAATCCAAAAAGCTAAGACTCTGGTAATGATCTGGTCTAGAAGCACAAAGTGGTTGATGTCCCACTGGAGTCCGAGATGTCGTGTCTCATCTAGCTGCTCGTGTTCACTCCTATACATGAAAGTTTTCTATATCAACTATCAAAGTCAATTGTGATTATTTGCTGGCGCATAATGTCAGCTTTGTTAACACTACCCCAATTCCATTTGATTTCTTTGGATCTACCAGGACTGTATTTAGTTTATTTTTAAAACCAAGCAGTTTTTTAAACCTTAAAATATTTCATTTTCAAACCCTAAAAGGCTCTTTATTTAGCCTGTGATGCATATTTGAGTAGTGTTAAAATTATCCTTCTGGCAGTACTCACATTGTACTTGTCATTAATTGTGACTCATCAAAGAATGTTTTGATGTTGATTCCTTGGTTAACAGATGGCTCTGTGTAGAGGAATCGAGGCAGAGAGCTATGAGGCCCAAGGAGGGAGACTTCTTACATAAGTAGTCACTAGAGGTTGTTTGACTTTGTGAGAAAGCACAGTGGTGGTGGCCAGGGGCAGGGCAGGTCTGGGCTTTGTATGGAGGCAAGGGGGAGCCTCTTTTTCTGCTCTTTTCAAAGGGTGGACAGAGGAGTTGATGTCAGTGTTGCTGGTGTGCCAGGTGTGAGAGGAGCGCTACAAATGACCAGCAGAGGCACAAAGTTGAATGCCAGAATGTCTGTTTCTATGGAGTCTGTCATCTGGTAACTATAGTGACACGGACCACCACACAGGAAGGAACGGGAGCTCCTGCAGAGTTGCTACCAGTAAGAACTGAGTGTGGAATCTAAAACAGCTTACCATAAAGCTTCCTTAAAGAAGATTTGCCTTCCAGAGGCAGCAGAAATCTCTCCCCCTTCTTTCTCCTATTTCTTTCAGCTTTCCCTGTTTTTGTTTTGTTTATTCCCTTCCAAGATTGTTTTTCCTCACCCTTAAACCTGGGTCCATTGGTAGTACTCAAAGGCATGAGAGCCCCCAGGACAACGTCATTCATCACCTTTGTGCCAGTTTCTCTGTTAGTCATGAATCCAGCTACATGAGCAGTTTTTCTGATAATCTGGGTCCTAGTGTATGCACAAGTGAGTCATTCTTTGGCATGACATTTAGTGCTTCTTTAATTTACTTAAGAAAGAGGAAATATACATTGTGCCATTAATGGAACCAAGAGAAACCTGAAAAACAAAATTTGAATTCTCTTAGATATACTCTAGAAATAATCACAAATTATTTGATGAGTACCTACTTAACCTCTCTGAGGCCCAGTTTCTTCATCTGTAAATTAGGCCAATAATAACATATATCTTGTGATGTTATATGAGAATGACATACAATGAAATAAGCATAATGTGTGTCTGTGTTTAGGAGGAAAAGTAAATACGTGGACCAGGATTTGTTGACTTGCTTGCTAGCTGAAGCCAACCCAGGCAAAATTATACACATTAACATAACACAAAGCAAACTACTAGCTGAATTAATAATCAATAAAAAGAGGCTATTTTTGTTTGTTTGTTGTACTGGAAATTGAATCCAGGGGTACTTAACCACTGAGCCATATCCCCAGCCTGTTTTTTATTTTTATTTTTGAGATAGGGTCTCACTAAGTTGCTTAGGGCCTCAGCCTCCTGAGTCCCTGGGATTACAGACATGCACCACCCTGGCAAGAGACTGATTAAAAAGGCTGCTTATCACTTCAAAATCAAAGTGATAATGCTTCCACCACACATCATTGGGGTGTTACTTTAGTTTTGGGCTGCATACACTGAAAGAAAAACCCAATCAAGCGATACAAATGCCTGAATGCCTTCTTGAGAGGCAGTGCAGAAAATCAAGGGTTTGGAGTGGAGAACCTAGACTCGAGCCCCTACTTAACATTGTCTGGTCACCTAAGTAGGAATTATCACAGATACCTTAATAACTGGCATGTGACCTCACTCTGTTTTCATGTTTGTTAAAAAAAAAAAGTGAAGAATAATTGTTAGTTTTCTGAGCTTTTGTGTGAATATGCACTTTGCAAATTATAAAACATATGAACTAGCTTTTCCTCATATTTTTATTGGCACATTATACATAATAGTGGGATTCATTGTTATATATTCATACATGTGCTCAATATAACATACAATTTACTCAATATCATTCATTCCCTAGTATCTTCCCTTTCCCTCTCTTCTCCCTCTCTCTGGTCCTTTTCTTTTCTTTTTTTTAATAATTTTTTAGCTGTAGATGGACACAATATCTCTATTTTATTTATTTATTTGTATGTGGTGCTGAGGGTCGAACCCGGTGCCTCACTCATGTGAGGCAAGCGCTCTACCACTGAGCCACAACCCCAGCCCCTCTGGTCCTTTTCTTTTTTTGTTGTTGTTCTTTCTAGCTTCCACATATGGGAGGAAACATACGACCCTTGGCTTCCTGAGTGGTTTATTTCACTTAACATAATGCTTTCAAGTTCCATCCATTTTCCTGCAAATGAGATAATATCTTTCTTTATGGCTGAATACAACTCCATTGTGTGTGTGTGTGTGTGTGTGTGTGTGTGTGTATAATATTTTCTTTATCCATTTATCCCACTGACAGACACCTAAGCTTGTTCCCTAATTTGACTATTGTGGACTGTGCTATTATAAACATGGGTATGCATGTATTAGTATAGTATGCTGACGTTAATTCTGTAGGATAAATACTGAGGATTGATAAAGCTGGGTCATATGGTGGTTCCATTCCTAGTCTTTTGAGGAACCTATGTTCTGATTTTTATAATGGTTATTCTAATTTACAGTCCTGCTAACTTTGTAAAAGTGTTCTTTTTCCCCTACATTATCTTCATTATTTATTATTCTTTGTATTCTTGATGACTGCCATTCTAACTGGAGTGAGATGAGACGTCAGTATAGTTTTGATTTGTATTTCCCTAATTGCTAAAGATGCTGAACATTTGTATTGTTGGCTATTGTGTTCCCTCCTTTGAAAAGTGTCTGTTCATTTACCCATTTATTAATTGATTTTTGTGTGTGTTAAGTTTTTCAGTTCTTTATATATTCTGGATATTAATCCTGTATTAGAAGAGTAGCTAGCAAAGATTTTTCTCCCATTCTGTAGGTACTTTTCATGCTCTTATTTGCTCTGCAGAAGCTTATAATTTGATGCCATCCCATTTATCAATTCTTGCTGGTGTTTCCTGAGCTTTAGGGGTTATGTTGAGAAAGTCATTACCTGTGCCTTTGTGTTGGAGAATTGACCTTACATTTCCTTCCAGTGGATACAGAGTTTCTGATCTAATTCCTAGGTCTCTGATACATTTTGAGTTGACTTCTGTGCATTCTTCTACATGTAGATAATCAGCTTTTCCAGCACCATTTGTTTAAAAGGCTATCTTTTCTCCAACAAATGTTTTTGGCACTTTTGTCAGATGCCAGATCAGATGACTGGAGGTGAGTAGGTTTGTCTTTGTGCTTTCTATTTTGTTCCATTGCTCTGTGCATCTGTGCTGTGTAAATTTTTGCTACAATAGCTCTGTAGTATAATTTGAGTTGGGTATTATGATGCCTACTGCATTGTTTTGTTTTGTTTTGGTACCAGGGATTGAACTCGGGTACTCAACCACTGAGCCACATCCCCAGCCCTATTTTGAGTTTTATGTAGAGACAGGGTCTCACTGAGTTGCTTAGTGCCTCGCCGTTGCTGAGGCTGGCTTTGGACTCGCGATTCTCCTGTCTCAGCCTCCCTAAATGCTAGGATTACAGGTGTGCACCACCACACCCCACTTGTTTTTGTTTTTGTTTTTTTACTTAAAATTGCTTTGATTATTCTCGGTCTTTTATTCTTCCAGAATTTTAGGACTGTTTTTTCTAGTTCTGTAAAGAATATTATGGTATTTTGATTCCTATTTTTGTCCTTTTTATTCCTTCTCTTGTCTAATTGATCTGGCTAGAATTTCAAGGACTATATTGAATAGGAATGTAAGAGTGGACATCCTTATCTTATTCCAGATTTTAGGAAGAAATGCTTTCAGCTTTTCTCCATTCACTATGATGTTGGCTTTAGGTTTGTTGTACATAACTTTTATGATTTTGAGATAAGTTCCTTTCTATCCCTAGTTTCTTCAGTATTTTTGTTATACATGGGTGCTAAATTTGTCAAAAGCTTACTCTGCATCTATTGAGATGACTGTGATTTTTGTCCTTAATTCCGTTTATGTGGTGAATTATATTTGTTGGTTTGCATATGTTGAACACCAATCAGCTTTTTGAGAAAATGATGGAAGTAGATATTTACTCCCTTCAAAAACAAAAAAAAACAAAACTGACTTAACTGCCTCAAGATATCATAGAAAAAGAATATTTAAAATGTAGATGATGGTAAGTCTTCACTTACAGATGATAAAATGTTGCAGAAATGAAAGGAAAAAAAAGCCTAACCTTTAAGTTATCTAAACAATGGTCAGCCCTTAATGGACATTAGTAACCCCACCTTGCTTGTATCTCTTCTGAAGTTTATAGATTCGTAATTTCCAGCCTTTTTGGACATACACACCCACATGAGTAAAGTGCTATGTAGCATCTTTAACAAATGAAAATATTTAAAATTGATTTTGTTTGATGCCTCAGAGTGTTACAAAGTAAAGGGTAAAGAACACTAACATAAGCAAGTGCGTTTTAGAATTATATTAGTTGACAGATGACCCAGGAGCAAGGTCATAGACTGACTGGGTTTTTTTGAAATTTCTCCATTCAGTTTATTTTTCTTCTTTGGGCAGATGTTTCTAAATAAGCAAGATGTTGAGAACTTTTGAGCAAAAAAATATGTCATCTCACATCATGTGTATTCTAATTGGTTGGATTTGATTTATTTATTTTAATATCTCTCCACAAAGTAGTTGGATTTAAAAGAAGTAAATGAGAAAGAAAGTTCTCATTTCCTTTCTGATGAGCTGTTTTTATGAGAGCTGATTTAGCATCTTCAATACTTGAAGGGACTTAAGGAAAAAAATTGTGTCTGGATTAAAACATTAAAAATAGAAATATAAATTCCAAGATTAAGTCCCTCGAGTTGCCTGACATTTGAAGTAATTTCCCCAAAGTAATTTCCTTTGTAAAGGTTTATAAATTTATGAGAGTGAATACCTTATCCTGCCTAGAGAGTCTTGTGTCAATTAAGAATAAACAGGATTAGAGAAAACCAAGCATTAGTTTGGAAATGGATCTACTCTGAGTGTGATAAAATCATCTTCAAATTACCTGGTGAAATAGTGAGCGTGAGCCTCACTACTAATCTTCCCTCTTACCTAGCCTCACATCTTTGACTTCCCACCAATATCTGAACCCCAAACAGATCCTCAGAATTTCAGTTATCCATCTGAAATTCTGGAAACACTTTGGTTCTCTTGGACCACCAAAGAAAGAACCATGCCCCCGGGAAACCCACCTCTGAAGAATCTATTTCATTCTTACGACATACGTAGAGCCAACCCACTGGAAAACGTACAACATAGAGAAGATTTATTGGAGGATAATACATATTTTCCCAGAGGCTTCTAAAATCTATTAAGAAATTATATGCTTAACAAAAACAAACTTCATTCTGGTTTGATGGTTTGATAACACACACACACACACAAAATGGACCTTTTTACAAAGGTGCCTTTTATCGATTTCTGTATAATATCGTACATCCTTACAAATCAAACTTTCTGGTATTCATTATAGAAACCTCACATGATCAACAAGAAATCCCTCATGACAACTAGATCTCCATTGGCTTTCTTTTCTTGATCAAATGCTGAGTATTTTTGGTTTGAGATAACTTTATTTTAAGCTTGAGAGAGCATTTGACTTGCCCTTGGTCTAATGATACTGAGCAGCTGCCAAAGCCTGTTTTACATCCATGGGAGAAGACTATCCCTAGAGAGGGGACATGTAACCCATGCATGTCTCTTTCAAGATGTCTCTTTGGGACCATGTCAGGAAATGACTTTCCAAGGGTAGGGAGGCATCTCTGTTTGACATTTTGTGCACAAAGGAGAGGCCCTATTAAAAAGTTGAGTCTTTGAGAAAATTCTTATTCTTTAATTTGTATTTTCAGTACACCTAAAGCTGAGGACAAATTTCGTTTTGTTTTGGCAAAATATAACAAAGGCAAATAAATGTGTTTATATATAGTAAAATGCCATTTCTTCTTCTAAGTTGCAGTATCAAAAGAGGCTTGATTTACAGTGAAGGATATAGGAATAGGAGGCATGACCCCTTTAAATAATTATAACTAGCTCCCATTTTCTGATTATTTACTGTGTGACATACTTAGCTTGTTATCCAGCAGGTGGAGGGACTCAATAAATAGCTGTTAAATGAAGGGTGCTAGGTGCTCTACTAGGCACTTTATATCATTTGTCTCATTTCATCTCACATGAAGATGCATGTGTATCTTCATAATGTACATGATGAAACTAAGACTCACAGAGTTTAATTTGACTTGTTCTAAAGTCACATAGCTAGTGAGCATGGCAGCCCAGATTCCGTAATAATCTGATTCCAGAGCCTGTACATTAAGTACACGTCTGCCTACATACAGTCTTTGCACTCATGATCTCCTCAGATTGTCACTTGTTTCAGACTATTTCATTGCCCTTACTATACTCTTGTCATATTTACTCAATAGCATGTTCAGTTGATCTGGGCATTTTCTAAACCTATCTCTCTTGTCCTAGAGATACACCACCTTATTTAGGAAATGTTCTTTCTATTATTCTAAGAGCATCTTAAATTATATCATCCCCAGAAGTCTTCCCTGAATATTTGGCATTTTCCCTGAGACTACAATAAGTCCAACTGCCTTTTTTTTTTATTCGTTATTTCAAAATTTATTCTTCCCCCTCCAAATTTACTAACCTCTTATTTTTGTTTAGTCAACATTTTTGAATCATAGAGTTTTTAGAACTAGGTAAAACCTCAGCAATCTGACTTCGCAGTTTGTCCAACTTTCTTAGATGACACCCTTGAGAGATGAAGGTTTTATCTCTGCATTTGCGATAGGTACTCTCTGTGATGTTGTGATGGACACTTGTGGTGATCAAGACTGTGGGGGAAAATACCAGTGAGGCACTGTGAGAGGCCCTGCACAGAGTGCAGGAGGAAAGTAACTCACATCTGTTTACCAGTGTTTACAGAGCACTCACTGTGGCTAGGGAATTATTGCCACGGAGTGGGAGGATAAACAATGAGTGGGAAACAGTCTTTGCCCTTAAGGAGCATCATCTAAAAGAGTTGTGAGGGAATGAGCTAACTGCACAAATATCTCTTATTAAAAAAAAGACAGATTAGAGATGAATACTTTAAGCACTCAAAGGAAGGAAATATGGCTAGTTGGGAGGAATAAAAATAGTAACCCACCTTGGACAACATAGCCAGACCCCTCTCAAAAATGAAACAAGTAGCTGCCAGACCTGGAATCCCTGCTACTCAAGAGGCTGAGGCAAGAAGATCCCAAGTTTGAGGTCAGCCTCAGCAAAGACCTTAGCAAGACCCTGTCTCAAAATAAAAATGTAGGTCAGTAGCAGAGCACCCCTGGGTTCAATCCCAGCACAAAAAAAAAAAAAAAAAAAAAAAAAAGAAGACTCCATGAAGGCTTTGGTTTCATTTTAGGCCTTACAGGATGGTGGGATCGGTCCTGTTAAAGGGCATGGAGTGTTCCCTCTCATCCCCTTAGACAAGGCTATTTTTCAAAGTCAAGGGAAGGTGGATGTTGCAAGTGCCAAACTGTAGAAAGAATTGCTACAGAAATGTCATAGTTGCGAAGTAAAATGTCATAGTAGTTGTTCAGATATGGCGAGTCAGGATGAGTCAACCCCTTCCCCCTACACACATTATCACCCACGAATTTTGGGATGGTGTTGGGGCAAGTAAAAAGCAACCCCATTTACCTTGGTTGAGTCATTCTTATGCCTGCTCTTCAATATTACTCATCTGACTTTGCCCACCCCCCACACTCTTACTTTGTCCTCTCACTCAGCCACTGTACTAGGGGTAGAGAAGCACACAGAAGCAACTGAATAATTTGGAGTCTATAAATGTAACCTTTGAGTCACCATCCCGTGGTGCCACAGTGGACCAGGGACAGCGCCCAAAGCAGTGATGAGCTTGCCCATCTGCTTCAGGCCTCATCCCTCTTAGCAGGCTCTATCTCCAGGGTGAGTGTAGGCAGAGGCGTCTGACCCAGACGAATGCTCTGGCTCACAGTCTGTGCAGTTTTGTGCCAGTCCCCAGTGACAGTATGAGAGCAGGAAGGGATGAGAAGTGCACAAACTGAATAACCCTTTTCCTGATGATTCTGCATTGAGTCTGGGAACCAGCACTACTTGGCTGAGGAGCGGTCTTCCCATCATGTGCAAATCAGCTCTGCCGGATTTCCTTTGTAATCGTCATTCCACCCAGGTAGCACAGAACTTTTGCATAGAATGAGAGCTTAAGTAAATATCAAGAAACCTGGGAACTGGTTCCAACTGTGCCATAAACTTTAGGCAAGTCAGTCAACACCTGTGAGTTATTTTTTGCTCATTTGTAGGAAAGAGTACCCATCCTACTTACTGGTCCCTGTGAATTTCGTATCTGAGGCTGTCACATTACGTAAGAGCTGAGAATACCCTTTGAAGGGTTAAGATGTGCTAAGTACTGTCATCACTGGAACCTTACTGTTAACACACCTCAGTGCAAATAATACCACTCATGGAAGTAACAATGAAAGGTACAATGTGGAAACTTGCTAAGTGCTCTTTCTGTTTACACGGGAGTGTAAATTACAGCTGAGGCGTGAGGTTCTTGTTGTTGGAAGGGAAGTGATTGTGAGGGGCCGGTACAGTAAACGGTGAAAAGGATCCACAAGTTTTACTGAGCAGTGTGGTCTATGGAAGTCAACCATTTAGAACAGTTTCAGCTGAGTAGAACATAAGAGTAGAAATTCTCTATTTGTGTTTTCCTACTGCTGTCTGACCAAACCTTCTTCTCATTGTTGATCTTTTGGTTGTGGAGTAGGAGTAACACTTGCTCCCTAATTCTGCCCCTCCCCCCACCTTTCTCCACCCCCACCAAGGATTGGACCATTGTGAGGGATGGTATCTTTATCTGTTTTTGGTTGCCGTAACAGAATACCTGAGACTGGGGTATTATAAGGAAATGAAGTTTATTTTAGTTCATGGTTGAGAAATCCAAGAACATAGCACCAGCATTTTTTGGTTTTTGGTGAGACCCTCAATGATGCTGCATGTGTGACGGAAAAGTGGGTGCGAGTGAAAGCTGATCCTACTGTATCCAAACCGTACAAATGGGTATGCTACCCAAGGGAATTTCAGAAAGGAGCCAACAAAGACTTTTTTTTCAGGGGGGGATACTGGGGATTGAACCAAGGGGTACTTAACCACAGAGCCACATCCCCATCCCTTTTTTTTATATTTTATTTTGAGACAGAATCATGCTAAGTTGCTTAGGGCCTCACTAAGTTGCTGAGGCTGGCCTTGAACTCTTGATCCTCCTGACTTAGCCTCCAGCCACTGGAATTACAGGCATGCACTATCATGCCAGCTAGTAAGGACTTTTAATGCTGTGGTCCTTTCCCTTCCTCTAAACTCCACCTTGGCAGTTTTGTGCAAAGCTCCAAAAACTCTTCCACAGATGCTAAGACTATACTGTGTCTTTCTGACTGAATTCCTTCATTGGACAGGCCTGGTAGGGAAATCCCTGGTCTGTAGTCTTGGGTTTCATATCCCTGGGGAAGCTCTGAGCATCTTCCTCCCACACTCAAAAGCAACATTATAAGTAGAGAAGAAAGTCATTCTTAGAGAAACATGAGAGAAAGTGTCAGTGGTCCCCCAGCAGGAGGGCTGTGGCCCATCTTCCTAATTTAGGTGACTATTCAAGACCAGATTTAACCTCTTTCTCAGCTGTGGGTTTTTTTTTTTTCTTTATTCTACTTTCTGCTGACCTACAGTTTTCCTCAAGGAACCAAACAAACTATTTTTGTCTCCATCCCCGTCTTCTGTGCTTTTCTCCTCCTGGGTGAATTGTCCAAGGTTTCCAGCAAAGCCGCCTTCCGTAGCCTCTAACCGAGTCTGCCTGCAAGCTGCCCGCATGACTGCACACTAGCCACACATGTCCCTTTGGCCATCCCAGCTAAAGAGGACCCAGCTCAGAAGTTGCAGTCTCCCCCTTTCTTTTTTTTTTAAATATTTTTAAATTGTAGATGGACACAATGTCTTTATTTTATTGCTTTGTATGTGGTGCTGAGGATCGAACCCAGGGCTTCACGCATGCGAGGCAAGCGCTGTACCGCTGAGCTACAATCCCAGCCCCTCCCCCTTTCTTTTTAAGGTACCATTTTTTTGGAGAAATCTGCAGAGAGCGCAGTGCTCATCCCTGGATGCAAGTCTGCAGTGTCAAAGCCTCAGTCACCCAAGCATACCCTCTGCGTGACGGCTGGGCTCCCAGACTATCCGAAATGCAGTAGGGCACCGAGGGAGACAGTCTGCTGAGGTGTTAGTAGTTTGCAGTATCCTGATAAGGAGATTTCATTCCCTCTTTGCTGGCAAAGTTATATAGAGTAATTACATAAGTACTGCTGCGACACTGGGTGGAATCTCATTAAAACTGTATAAGGAACAATTGAGTTGTGGTAGAGAATATTCACTTTATACCAGTCGACTATAATCCATATAGTAGAACATTGGCCTGAGCATAAATACTGGTGTTGCTCAGGCTTCCTGATATAATATATTTGGAATATATATTTAGTGCAGGATTTGCTTATGTGGGGCATGGTAAAAGTCATTATGGGGCAGATCCAGATTTTCCCACCTGGTGAGGAAGTTGCTTGCTGTGCAGAGCAGATTGCTGTTTGATTTTTAACCCTCCTGGGAGAGCCACTCGGCCAGCTTGGATGGGACACTCAGTGGTAGTTTGACCACACGACAACTCTGAAACATACAGAGT
>PVHX01017343.1:0-40401 GCA_004024805.1 Geosciurus inauris | reverse complement strand
ATCTGCTTATAATTTTGTGCAAAGTTAGAAAAATTATGATTGTAATAATTTTTTTTTCTATTTGCCTCAACAAATATTTTCAGTGAATAGTGTGTACAGCTTCTGAAAATTTGTTTTTTTTCTGTTATGTTTGATAACATGTATTTAAATGCAACTTTTGAGAAAAATAAATAAAAATTAAAATTAAAAAAAAAATAATCTATCAATATTGGCTCATTAATTATGACAAATGTACCATATTAATGTAAGATATTAATAATAGGAAAAATGGTTATGGAGCATATGAGAGCTTTTTGTACCATCTTCATAATTTTCTGTAAGTTAGAAGCTATCCTAAGGCATACAGTTTATTATTTTAAAACATTCCCTTAATAAATGAAAGGGTAAATTCTAAAGCTTCTTGCATCCTGAAGAAAGTAGCAAAGTTGATCCTGAATAATTTTAATTTTTGACCATGATATCTATTACAGAATAGATATAAAGGACAAGCTATATCTCAGTCAACTTGGTTTATAAATTAAATAGGTGATACTGAATACAATATTGGAAAGAAAATAAACACCAAGTGCTCATTATAGAGCATCTATTAAAATAGATGTTTTTAAAAATCCCTCCATGTCACTGTTTTCCTTAATCTATTCCGACCTGAAAATAGGCCATCCATTTCATAGATAATACAAAACTCCCTGAGTTTTACATGGATATGGAGTAGGAATACTAGTCTTACATTTTACTGACCTGAGAGATTGGAAAACCTCTATAGAAAAGAGGACATGTCAATTCAGAAAGTAATCACAGAGATATTAGATTAAATGAATTTAAGTTTAAGAAATTCATGATACATGACTATTTTATATGTATGTATATACATACTACCTTTTTATATGTATATATACATCATGCATAGATACACATTACACACAAACAGATGTATACACACATAATAACCCATTTAAGTAAGACTTTTTCATTAGGAAACCTAAAATAAATATAAGAACTGAAGGGGAACATTTATAGGAATCTTTTGATGAATTAATTTTCCAAAAGGAAAAATATTTTCTGACATTCGGAAAAAGCAACTAAAGTTAATAAACTTTAATTTGAAATTATGCTTTAGATAGCAAACCAATTAAAGAGAAAGTTCAAATGAAAAGAGTAAGTTATATGTAAACTTCACAGTCACTTACTATTGTGTGATCCAAATTTAATAAAATGATATTAGCAAACTAATAACATATTACAAAATCAGATCTTCCAAAGAACACTGTCTGGGAAATGCTAGCTTACGTTATTGGTATGTTAAAATCTAATCAAAATTTCTAATGAATTTTCAGAGCTAAATGTTAAGATGTTTTCCAATAATTATTCAAGGAACCAAGTTATTTGCTCCTCAGTTGGGGGGCATCTCCTTCAAGGACATGTAATCCTACAATTTCTTTATATCTGCATTTAATTATAAGGAAAACAGCCACTCAAATTTTCCATTGAAAATACCATCTTATTTGTGTATCTACATTTTGGAGAAAAGTATAAGGATTCTCTCCTGACGGCTGTTACTATATAATGAAAAATTACTACTAGCCTTAATTCATTGTTAGGCTAATGCTGTCATGACAAGCAATTATCTATACTCAAAAGTTAATAAACATGCCTCAGAAACATTGTAAGACATATCATCTTTTTATGTTACATATAATTTTTTTAAGAATTGGTACCAACAATAGATATTTTGCAGCTGAAGAACATTAGGATACGTTGAGTTATCTATGCTATTTGTGTGTTTCTTACGTGACTAAGGTCTTGGTTTTCAAATTTCTCAGTGTGAAACACACTCAATGCATTATATGATATCTATAACCACTTCATATTTAAAATTTTTCTCATGAAGCTCACTGCTGACAAAGACTATATGTTATAGCTGTGGAGTAAAGGAGAGCTTGACACACAAAGTAAATGTTTCTTGACTATCTGAATGAATGATGGTAGAATAGTCATCACTGTGTGCTGTGGCTTGAATGTGCCCCCAGAAGTGCATGTGATGGATATCTAATTCCCAAATTCATGTTATTGACATTTGAAGGTGGAACAGTGGGGAGGGCATTGGGATTAGTTGAGGTCATGAGGATAAGACCCCATGATGCCATTGGTGGCTTTATAAGATGAGGAAGAGAGACCCAAGCTAATACTCTTGCTTTGTCTTGCCATGTGGTACCCTCTGCCGTGATATGATGTAGCAGAAGGCCTTAACCAAATGCCAATTTGTACTGCCCAGCCTTCATAAGTTTAAGCCAGATAATTTCTTTTTTTAAATAAATTATCTAGTCTGAGGTATTTTGTTACAGAACCAGAAAACAGACTCCCATGATTATAAATTATATATGTGTTAACTTTCCTTGTTTAAGCTATTCATCATGCTTTGATTCAAGGTGTCTTAATACAAAAATAATTAATGAAATTTGGTTCCCCAACACACACACACACATACACAAAGCAGAATACTATTCAGCCTTAAAAAGAGAGAAGAGAGGAATCCTGCCATTTCCAGCAATATGGACAAACCTGGAAGACATTATGCTAGGTCATTATGCTAAGTATATATATATATAGTGTGATCTCATTTTAAGTAGATTTAAAAAATCAAACTTGTAAAAGCAAAATGTAGAGAGAAGGTGATTGCTAAAATTTGAACAGAAACATGGAAAAATGTTGCTCAAAGGTTATAAAATTTTAGTTATAAATGAGTACATTTAAGGATCTACTATACAACAAGGTGATCATAGTTAATTTTAGTGTATTGTTTACTTAAAATTTGATATGAGAGCAAATTTGAAGTGTCCATGCCCCTACATACATAAATAACAACTATAGATGATGATATATGTTAATTAATTTTATTGTAGTAATTATTATAAACTGTATAGGTATATAAAGTTGTCACATTGTATAACTTGAATACATACAATTCTTACTTTCAACAAAAATACCTGAAAGCTTTTTTTTTTTTTTTTGCTTTACATGTGGAAAATAAGATGCTGTTTAATTTAGGCTATCAAACAAATTATTTTTACCATGTTCATGTATCTGAGTATATATTGCCTAAAAATTTTATGAATTTACAAAGAAAATGTTAGTCTACTTAATAAAAGAAAATACCTACCATATGAAAATTAACATTCCATGTGTACTTGTGATCCACAAGATAACTCTTTGCTAGCCCACTATATTTCTTGTGAAATCTATTTCCATGACAGTGACTACCACAAAACATAAGATATCCACTTAACTTACCTATGACATTCAAGCACAGTATGTCTCACTGTCAGATAATAATTTTAGCAATAAGGACAATTTAATTATAATTAAAGATAAACCTATAAACACTGTGTATTTTGATAACTTCCTTGTCGATAAACATATTCTCTAATTTTACATGGCATATACACATATAATAAACACCAAGTGCTAGTTAATGGTTATGGAGGCACTCAGATTTGTACATAGTTTTGAAATATTCACTATGGTACTAGTATAAGAAAAACCTGTGTCAAAATGCTTAGCAAAGCATGAAATAGAGATATTATAACTAGCAAAGGTCCAGAAAGGAGGATGGAGGTCAATTACTTTTATATATAACATGAATAACATAGTACAATATATATAAAATAGTGTAACTTAGTAAATGAACAAGTTCAAAATGTTTAGAAGTCACATCCAATGATCAAATTTTGGAGTATATGTACAACCTTTAAAGAAATAATGAGGAAAATTATATAACTTCATGAAATATCCCTTTTCTGTGACTGAATACTAGAATAGGAAGAAACAAATTGCTTTGACTGCACTCATCATTTCTCATGTTTGCTCACATAAAGCTAAGTGTAGTAGAAAAACTAAAATCTTAACAGGAAATCCTGTGCTGCATTTAAACATTACAGATTCTTGATAGACAATGTCACTTTGTCTCCCAACATTTTGTTTCAGAGTTTGGAAAGCATATGGAAAAGTTAGAATTGGGGAAAAAAGTTTCATGCTTTCAAAGGCATCTGAGAACAAATAAATGGACTCATTTTCACTGTTGCATTAACACCTTCTTACCTGAGAGAAGTGTCAAGATTGTATCCTACACTATAGTTTACTGGCTGAACATGAAGTACTAATTTTAGCTACACCTTCATGTGAAAAACATATTTATACAAATATGATTATCAGGAATATCTTCCACACTATATCTTATTATATTGACACATCTCAAAATTACTCTAAGGATCTTTTCAGATATAAATTGTTTTACATCAGGCCCTTTGTTTACACATTTCATTAATATGACTTATGCCACCTTGCTGTCTGCCATCATTTAGACTCACAAAGTTACTGAGAAATCTTTCAAGGTCAATTTTAAAGATAACTCTTCTACAAATATTATATTGAATATTTGCCTCCTGTGTACCCACAATAGTCTCTGTGATGTTAGGCTCAATGGAGAAATTTCTAGACTACCTACAATCAGTCAAGCTGCAAACTTTAGATACATTATATAATTTAGCACTAAATTTTATAATGCTGATTATAAATATTTTAGCAATTACTGGAGAGGAAAAGGTGATGATGAAATGCTAATAAGAAACATAGCAACTGGGTCATTTTAAATAGACTGACGCATAAACATTTTTGCCAAAATGCCTATACCAAAGAATTTTTAAAATATCAGAAAACATTTAGTAGCTTCAAGACTGTGTTGAGCCCCTTTGTTTATTCATTCATTCACAGGTTTTGAAGCATGGCTTTGTCAAGCAATGTGGTAGACACAGACATTAAAGAAAAATAAGCTATAATTCTTATGTATAAGGATTCAGGGGTCAGTATGTGATGCAGATATGCAGAATGATAAGTATTAACATAAGGTATGATTAGCATTAAAATAAAAGAATAAACAAGGAGCCAATGTATCAAAAAATAACAGAACAAATAAATATACCTGGAGGTATTGGGTACGTCTAAATGGAATATGTTTCATTTGAATGATATAAAGAAATGGATATAAATGTTTCAAGTGAAAAGAATAATTAGAAAAATACATGTTCATCAAAGCAAGTGCTATGTACAAAGACTCAGAATTATGAATGGACATTATGAGTGTTGATTCCAATAGAACTAGATGCTTGGGAATGTGATGGGAAGAAACAGATGAAAATGAAATGCTGGTAGTAACAACATCATGAAGGTAGGGTTATACAGATGATAAAAACATGTTTAGTCTTTGCTTTATTGTTGATGACAAAATTTATAGTCCAGCCAGGACAAATCTGATAACAAAAGTATGTACAATAGCTGAAACAACAGGTCTACCACAAGACTATCATGAATAAACCAGAATATATATTCACCAAGGCTATGGGGAGAAGCAGTATTTGGTTAGGGCAAGACTCTAATAATTTATTTATTTATAAAAAGATTCATAGTAATAAAAGGGAGAACTGGAATGAAAGAAAGACTTTATAGAGTCTATTATAATAGTTTCAATGATGTTATAAATCCATAACACCAAAAATGATAAGAAAACCATGAATTTAGGATTTATTTTTGACATAGAATTAAAAGCCTGTTGTGACCAATTAAATGTAGAGGACAAAAAACAAGGGGATGTCCAGACCCTCAAAAGAATTCCCCACAGAAAATTTGTATACTGACAATATTATTTAGGTCAGAGAAGCATGTAGGAGGGGAAATATTTGATAAAGAATAAGAATGGAAATAAAACCATAATGAGTTCAGCTTTAAACGTGTCTGAAATAACTGTGGCAGTCCAATAACTTCAAAATTTACTGTGTATTAAGAAGAAATGTTAATTTATAGATATACAATACTTTCAGAGCTATCCGCTTACAAAGAATAGTTGAGGCCATGAGTAATAAGACCAATCATCCCTTCTCCTAATCTGTAGTAAGAAAAGATGATCGAAGTTAGTACCATAAGAAACACTAATGTTTATTAGTGCTCCATAAGAGAAGCCTGTGAGGAAGACAAAGGAAATGACCACAGTTGGGAGAATCAGCTGGTTGTGCCATCCTGGAAGGCAGGGCACAGTGGGCAAGAGTCAAGTGGGTCAGAGAGAAATGCAAGGAGGTCCAAGTGAAAATGACACTGGACTTAGCACTTGCACAATTTCTAGTATCTTTCCAAGGGCAGATGTAGAGAGTTTGGGACAAAAGCCAAATTTACTGAAATTAAGGAATATCTGGAGATAGCGAGGAAGTGAACCATCAAGTAATCATTCTTCCAATCAGTTGATGAAGAAGGAGAAAATAAGAAAGATTGAGTGGTAGTTAAATAATAAAATATTTGTAGGACAGGCAACTCTTCATCCTTTTGTAGACAGAAGAGAATTCCAAGGAGGAGAAATTATTTAGCATTACATGGAATAAACGAAAATCTGGTGGAGCAATATATAAAGCATGTGATGTAGCATTTTACTTGAGAAGTGGTACACATCTACCTTTGAGACTGAAGGAAATACAACAAGACAAGTACTATTTTCAGGAAACACAGAGGAATAGAGAAACAAAAATGAAAAAAATTGAAAGATCTCCACAGCAAAAGAGTAAAAGTAAGCAATGAATAAATATTATTCACTAAATGAATTTAAAACTACTTATGGAAAATATGTGTATGACACATTCAGTGATAAGAAATGGCATATATATATTTATATGACTATCAGTGAAAGCTATTTTCTCATCTGCCCAAGGATGATAGCAATCAGATATTGTTCTATATTATCTTGATGTTGTTTAATACTTATAATACAGAACAGGCAAAGAACTAATACATAATGAGCTTCTATTTCATGCCAGATACTACTTGTCATGCTTTCCAAAAGATATTTGATAAAATCATTATAAGCCACATTTTGTAGAAAATAAAATCAAGGCTCACAGGCTAAGGTTAAGTAGTCAAAAAACTTGTTAATAATAAAGCTAAGATCTTAACATTAGTATCTGTGAACTTGCCATTTACCAGACCATCTTTCTCTACAAAGTTCTTCATTTTCCATATCATCTTTAAATTGAAATTCTAGAAAATATCTTCATGAAGAATGGTTAAAAGTATCACTTCAGTAGTTTTATTTTCAAAAACTTGCCTATGAGACCAATAAATGATTGAAGAAGTTGTTGAAGGAATAAATCTGAGACATTTATTTCTTCATCAGAGACTGAGGGGCTAACAATTGTCAACAGCTAATATTGCTACATTTGCCCTGTCACTGTGATCAGTTCTGAAGAGATCTGACTATAAAACACAAGGGCATTAGAGGGGAATGGTAAAAATAGAACTTGTATCCATGGCAGGAATCTATTTATGACTCTAGAATCATTTTAGGAGCAAAACGCTTTAAAGATAACTTGAAATCCAGAATATGGGAAGACTAAAGCCAATTAACTTTATTACCTCAAATATGGTGCACTGGCTATGTGTGACCATAGGTCAAGTGCAGTCCCAGCTGTATGGAACAAGAGGAGGCAAGACCAAAACAAGAAGATGGAACACTAAGGGGAGAATCCTGTATTTACTTATATTGAATATTTAGTTCTTCTAACTAATCTGGAACATCGCTTGAATGATTAAGAACACCAATAGTGTTTACATCAGTTACTGTCAGAGATATTACATTGATTTTCAAATTCTAAGTCATCTGGTAAGGCATTACCAGTAAGATTACATCATGGTTGAGATTATATCATAGATGAATTACTTTCTACATGCAATACCTACTGGTTTATGAAAAATCACAAAATCTAAGAAAAATGGAATATAGGAAAGAAAATCATAATTATTGTTTAATTATCACTTCCCCTGTATGTAAGTATATTAAATGCAAAAACATTAGTTTCTCAGAATTTTTCAATGTGGGCTATATTTCACACAGGGTCAATATACTTCTAGTAAATTCACTATGATTAATGAAGTACAATTAGGAAGATCTATGTAAGCAGAGGCAAGACTCCTTTTATGGAAAAATTATCCATTTTTTAATTTTTTTCTGACCTCAGTATCACTTTTGTCTTCATTCGATAGCAGGTTTCAAGTGGAGTTCATTTAATTGAACCAAATGGTCATGAGAAAAAGGCAGCTGCAGACTTACACTAAGCAGATAGTTTTTGAGGAACACTGTCTTTTTTTCCTGTTTGTTCTATTGCTAGTGATAATTGGACTTACTTCCTAGCAGTTGGATACTTTCTGTATAAAAGAAAATATAAAACTAAATTACAGATGTATGTTAAGCCTGAGAGAGAAAAGAAATGAGAAGATATAATTGAACCTGTAAAGAGTTCATTTGTAGATGGGACATTTCCTCCTGGAAATGAAAGCTCTCACAGTAATACAATGAATATACTTCTGATTTATGGTAATTAATTCTGCATGTGGGTTATCTACCACATTGCTCACTATACAAGATGAATTGTACAATGGAATTATCAGGGTCTTGGAAGTAAAATTAGCATAACCTTAGCAGAAAGAGAAGTTTTGTACCTCATATTCACATTGAAAGCATAGATCAAGCCATCCTGTCTTATTTCACTGCCCAGAGGTCCAATTATAAAAAGGAAATGAAGCAAAGAAGGAACAGCTTTCCTATGTATTCTTCCATGACATGAGCTTTTTTGGTTATCACACCAAGTTTAGGGGAAGATTAAGATACCTCCACTCCATTAATTTTGACCTCAAGATAAGAGTCAGATGAGAATAGATATTGTTCCCTGTGGAAGAAAATGTCTTCATACTCAGATCTGTAATAGAAGAATGTAGTCCAAAATAATGAGAGGTACACATAGTTGTCTCTGCAAAAATGACAAATCATTAGAATGCTGTCTTAAGAGACTTTTGAGAATTGCCTTGCTAGAGTCTGTATGCCACTTCCTCTTGGACAGTTTATTTGGGCTGTGACAATGGTTATTGACTCTATCTTGGCTCCAAACCATAGTTTTAACATTTAGCCTTCAGATATTTCTAAAGGAAAGCAAATAATTAATTGGCATTTTTATTCTTTCTTTGAAATTTAAGTGGCAAATTAACTTAGTCTAAAATACTGGTATCAGTGGGTTGAAAATTAACTTTGTAAGGTAATCACACCAAATATTGAGGAAACAAACTGTGGAATCATTTATACAGTCAGAATCAAATCTAAGGACTAAATGTATACAAGTGTAGTCACTACAAGCAGAAAAATGTAAACCAATTAAATACTCCAAAGTATTCAAGATTTCGTATCCAACAGATTAATTTCTTAATTCAAAAAGTTTGAACTTTTTTAGTCTTGACTTCCTAGATCAGTTTTAGGTTCATAGCAAAATGAAGAGGAAGATGGATTAGTCAAAAACCCTGTACTCACACATATTGATACACTTGCTAGCATTGATGAGCCTACATTGGCATATCACTGTTGCCCAAAGCCCATGGTTTACACTGGGGATCACTGTTGGTGTTGTACATTTTATGAATGTGAGAAAATGTAAGAGAGGCATCTACTATCACTGTATCACAGAGTATTTTTACTGGCTTTGAAGTTTTTAATGTTCCATCTGCTCATTTCTCCCTCCTAACCTCTGATAATCACTGATACTTTTACTATTTCCATAATTTTGCCTTTTCCAGAAGATCATATATCTAGAATACACAGTATGGAGCTTTCTCAAATAGACTTCTTTCACTAAGTAATATGCATTTTTCTATAATTTTTTCATGACTTGATAGCTTATTTCTTTTATAGTACCAAATAATATATCATACCATATCTGAACATATCACAGCTTATTTATCCATTCACATACTTAAGTTTATCCATTAACCTAAGTTTTGGTTGCTTCCAGGTTCTTACAATTATAAATAAAGCTAATATGAACATTGATGCACACATTTTTTCATAAGTTTTCCATTTGGGTAAATGCCAAGGAGCATGACTATTGAATGCTAGAGTAAGAGTAAAAAAACTTTCAGGATGCTTTTTCTGAATGGTTGACAATTTTGTATTCCCACCATAATGAATGAGAATTTCTGTTGTTCCATTTCCTCATCAGCATTTGATATTACTGGAATTGTTTGGAATTTTGGTCACTCTAATAGGTATGTAGTAACCTACTATTGTTTCAATTTGCAGTTTCCTAAAGACATATGATGTTGAAAACCTTTTTTATTTACCTATTTATTATCTACCTATATATCTGCTTTGGTAAGGTTTCTCTTCAGATCTTTTGTTCATTTGTTTAGTCAGGTTGTTAATTTTTTTTATTGTTGAGTTTTGAGATATTTTGTATATTTTGAATAATAGTTCTTTATCAGATATATGTTTTACAAATAATTTTTGTATTAGTAATGAATTCAGGGGCCTTTTACCACTGAGATATATCCCCAATCCTTTTTATCTTTTATTTTGAGATAAAGTCTTGCTAAATTGCTGAGGATCTCGCCAAGTTGATGAAGCTGGCCTCAAAGCTTATGATCCCTCCTGCCTCAGCCTCCCAAGTAGCTAGGATTACAGGCAAGCACCAACTTTCCCAGAACAAAATATCTTCTTATTCTCCTAAAGAGAATATTATTTTCTTGTAGAGCAGAAAAATTATAATTTTAATGAAGGCAATCTTATCCATTATTTCTTCCATGAATTATGCCTTTGGTGTTGCCTCTAAAAGGTCATCAGATATTCAAAGTCACCTAGATTTTCTCCTGTTATTATTATTATAATTCTGCCTTTTACATTTAGATCTGTGATCCATTCTGAGTTAATTTTTGTGAGCAATGTAAGGTCTCTGTCTACATTCTTTTTTTTATGTGGGATGTCCAACTGTTCTAACACCGGGACGCTACCTTTGTTCCAGTGTATTGCCTTTCTCCTTTGTCAAAGATCAGTGGCTTCTATGTATATGCTTTCTATTCTATTCTATTGATTCTTTAGCTAACACCGCACTGCCTTGATCATCATAGCTTTATAGTAAACCTTGAAGATAGGCAGTGTCAGCCCTCCAATTTTGTCCTCCTTCAGATAATGTTGGATATTCTGAGTCTTTTGCCTCTTCATATAAAATTGAAACCGATTTATCAATATGCCTAAAATAACTTGTCAATATTTTGATCAAGATTGTAGTGAATCTATAAGTCTAATAGAAAAAAACTGATATCTTAACAATATTGAGCCTTCCTATCTAGTAACATGGAACATCTATTTCTGTAGTCCTTCTTTGTTATCTTTCATTGGAGTTTTGTAATTCTTCTTACATATATGTGTTTTGTTAAATTTATACTTAACTATTTAGTTTTGAGAGGGTGCTAATGTAAAGGATAATATAGTTTCAACTTCAAATTCCCCTTGCTCATTGCTGGTGTATAGAAAGATAATTGACTTTTGTTTATTTGTATAGGGTCAGATATATTGACCCTATATCCTGCAACTTTGCTATAACTTATTAGTTCCCAGAAGGATGGATTTTCTTATAAATTGTTTTTATAATTTTATGTATTATCAATTTTGGCCATTTAATTTTATATTAATATCTGTCCCTACCCCTTATTCCTCTCATCTATACAATTCAGAGTCAGAAAGCAGCTTGTTGAGCATCAGGGTCACATACTACAAATCATTCTCTTTCAGTACACACACCCCAGCATGGATTCTATGCTTTATTCCCAGTGTAATTCCTGCAGATATAATTGATGCTCATAAGTCTCATGAGAATACTTCTCATGTATAAGTTTCCTCAGACTCCAGTTAAAGGCACACTGTCCCTATTCATACAGCCCAGGACACTATTGCCCTTCCCAAAAGAAATTTGGCCATTTAAAAGCATTGTAATAATGGCATATTGGAAAGAGTAAATTGTGTCAATTAAATCCCTGAGCATCTACACAATGAAAAAATACTTAATAGTTAAAAATGAGGCAAAAATATATACTCTACATTATTGTAAAATAGAATGGCAATAGTTAATTATAACTCTTATATTGAATGTATAGTATGACCACATTTTGAAAAGAAAAAAGTAGTACATTAACATACATCAAATCACATAGAAAAAATATTAGGAGAATAGCATAGCATTCTAATGCATGTGATTGCTTCAGGGTTAGACATGAGTAAGCAGAGGGCAAATAGAAAGATGAGGGGAATTTTTATTGTTATATAAAATACTAACAATTAGACTTTTAAGCATCTCTGTTCTTATAAGGAAAAAGTATTAAGCATCCTTCCATTTATATTTCCCATTCTTTGTAATATTTTCTTTAACAGAAATATGGATTTTTATAAAAGTTTAAAAAAGAATGAATGAAGTTTGAGTATTGTGCTTTTTAAATTGTTTTCTAAATCATTAATAAAGGGAAAAGGATTATGTGCAGCTGGCTTTTTCTTTTAACATCATACTAGTAGCATAGACACTCTTTAGAATAAATTACTACTACTGTTCATTTGTCATCTGCCCGAATATCTTGCTAGTAGCATGTATTTAATCATCTGCACATGGGTGTATACACACACACTATACACACACACACACACACACACACACACACAGAATGATCTGAGCACCAGCCTATTGTTTGAAAATGGAAAATTCAGCTGCCCTCTTAAGCATGTTTTTTTAAAAAAATGACCAGAAGTAAACTTTTCTTCAAACATTCACTTCTTCAGTAACTTTGCCTTAAACATTCACTTCTGGTATCCTGCAATCCCTTAACTTTCTAAATGAATGAGTATGTATTTTTCTGCCACGTTACTGTTCAGATATAAAATACAGTTTATTTTGTGGCATACAAACAATGAACAAAACAAATAGATGTAATGAAGATCCTATGACCTAGAAGATTGTTTTTCAAGTACTGTTCTCTTTCTCTGTTCTAATAAGAATAGTGTGTGTGCGCGTGTGTGTGTGTGTGTATCTGCAGACACTAGTGTGTGTTTAAGAGTAAAGGAGAAAAGCACAATGTTAGATGGACTTACTACATCCCAAGCAGTTATATTCACAATAATCCTTAAAGTGAATGTTATCAATGAGGAAATGTAAATTCAGAGAAGCCCCACGTGTGGCTGACACCCAACCACCTGGGACTTTTCATGGTTTTGTGTTGGCAGCTTCTGCAGAGCACAGCTTACCTAATGCTGCCCTCTACCTGCTGATATCCCAGTCTCTGCCCCAAGGGGGATCTTACTTTACAGCAATACTCCTATCCTATATTAAAATATACGTCTTTGATTTGGTACCAGTCATATTGGGTACTAAATTCTAATAAACTTCTGACAGTGATTTACACATGACATTCTCTCCTCATGCTATCATTCTAGGATTATTTTATTTTTCATAAAAATCTTAAAATTTGAAGAGTCAGGGTAGTGAATTTCCCATCATATGCTGAATACAGTCAGCCACATCTCTAAAAGTAGTGTACCATCCATTCAACTGAACAGTCATAATAGTAACAACAAAATTCTAAAGATGTCAAAGCCTTTCGACAAGAATAAATTCCTAATTGCAAAATTTTAGACTTGAGAGCAAATTTGCTTGAACAAATAACTTAGGCCATGGTATCTTATTTTGGATTGTAATGTGTTGGTTATTATTTATAGCATATCATTTATTTACTATATGTATGAAACCTAATTCTTTGTCAAAGTATAGAGAGCATACAACTGCATTTATTGGCATATATTGTAGCACAAAAACTGTTTTAAATTATTATTTATTAACACTTAGTGAAAGTTAACATGAATTTGGGCTAAGATATTTCTCCCACCTGGTTGATGAAAAAAAAAAAAAAAACCCTTTCAATGGGAAGATATTATGGTGTTGGGCTCAAGTTTGAAGGAATGGTTATTAGCATTTTTGTGAAAGATGTAAGTTCTTAAGAAACATGCATTTGGGGATTTTAGCATTTCTTGGCAGTTTATGAAGATTAGTTTGAGAACCCAGAGCAGTAGTTCCAAAAATGTTGGTAATTTAAGGTAATCAAACATGTCTGGGATATTCTTCAAAGGTTGGTTAAACATCTTATAAAATTCATTAGCAAATCCATCTGGACCAGGGTCTTTTCCAGATGGGAAACTTTCATTACTGCTCATCATTTTTCATGGTTTATTATAGGTATAGTTTTATTCTGAGAGGGTTGCAGATAGATGTGTACAATAAATAAAGTAACGATTGTTTAATGCTCATTCAAGAGATCTTTCTCTATAACCACATATAAAAGTTTAAGGACTATATTTCTGATAAGTCTGACTTAATGCAAACTTTTTTCTTTTATTAGTATGATTTGGAGAAATACATGCATTTTTAAAATTTCAACTGGTAAAAAATGTGATTACCCATTTTTAAAAACTATTCAATCTGTTGTTTTACTTTGTCACCTCCATCAATACCTGAGAGTGAGATGTAGCATCCTGATTATATAAAGTTTTCTGAAAATGTTAAACTCTTACAAACTGACTTTTAAAGACATACACATACTCATGCTGAATCGACTGGTAAAAAAAAATATATGAACACATATAAAATACATTTGTTTAATATTTATTCAATCAAATCTGACAAATATTTGTGAATCTTTATTTTACGATAGACATTGTCACAGATATTAAAAATAAGTATAAAATATGTAAGATATAAATAAGACCCCAGGAGGGGAGATAAAAATATGGAAAAGGAATTGAATTATAATTTGATAAATGAGGTGAAAGAAGCATGCCCTAGGTACAGAATTAGCGAATGCAGGAATGTTCAGCTCTTCTTGGATACTGCAAAAGATTCCATAGAGGCAGAAAGGCTGAAAATGTGCTCTGGCATATGTGAAAAGAAGAACATTCCAGGCAAAAGGAATTATATGAGTGGAGACAAAACATGACACATACAGAAATATGTAAATTGTCTTTTTTCTTTTTTTTTCTTTTCTTTTTTCTTTCTTTTTTTTTTTTTTGGTACTGAGGATTGAATTCAGGGGTACTCTACTACTGAACCACATCCCCAGCCCTATTATGTGTTTTTATGTAGAGACAGGGGTCTCACTGAGTTGCTTAATGCTTCGCCATTGCTGAGGCTGGCTTTGAACTCACGATTCTCCTCTCTCAGCCTCCCTAAGTGCTGGTCTTTTTTTCTTTACATTACATTGACCATAATATGTTAGTTTATCCATTTTTCACTACCTAGTTAACAAAATATATAATTAGAGGTAAACAAATAATATCATATTCCCCTTACACCGTGGAAGGGAAAACTACATCAATTTTCTTAGAAACTCTGCTTCTGAGCTAAGCACAGGCAAAAGCACAAAAGAACAAAGAAGAGGCAGAGGTCCAAGTAAAACCACAAGCCCCTGCTGGAACATGACAGGTCAGGGAAGCTGGTATAGGCTGTTTAAAAGCATGTTGCTGTCTAGAGCTTGTCTCTCAACAGGTCTGCAATTCTACCACCATCCAATGACCAACACCCCTTCTGAGAGACATGTCTTGCTCATACCAGAATCACCTTTATTGGTCTTCTGCCCTGAACCTGTGACATTTAGTGCTAGTTTTGTTCTTAGTCATGACCAGCTGTATATATGTACAATAAATCGTCTCTTTTTATGTCTTAGCTGAAGAATAAAAAAATAGAAGAGATGAGCACATCAGGGGCATGTGATCTGAAAATGACTGATGTGAGTATTCATCAGATAAGCTCAAAAATACATTCAAATCAATGCCCCTGACGAAATTACTAAACAGGCTGAAATGTGCCACTGACAGAACCTCACTTAGGTTTGAAATGTTAGCAAGGGTCAAGCAACATTAGACAAGGACATTTAACTGAGCTATAACCTACTATCCCCCTAGGGCTGAGTTGATGTCTTTTATTATCCCGAGGAATTTGTTATCATAAATTCAGCTGAGGTGTTCTCTTCCCCTTTTCTTTCCTCCCTCATGGAACACAAGGCAGGATTGCTTTGCACAGCTCAATCTCCTTCATGGCCTGGGGACACTGTGGTGTAGTAGGAGAAGGCTTCTTGTACAGAAACACATGTACTGGGACACACGCACATACCACATGCACCTGTACACGCACAGCTGTTTCTCTCACTGTTGTCAGAAGCAATTTGTTCTGAAGAGAGGGTCATGAGGAATGGGTACCCACACTAATTACCACTTGAAAGAGGACACAGATGGGTCATTTGATTACATATTATGATTGATCTTCAAATGTCAGCATACGCAGAAGCAGGAAGACAATATTCCTAGGGGCAGTAGCTCTTTTCTTGGAGATCAGATTCTTTCTACTACTGGGGCCCTTGATCTAGACCAACCCAGCCCAGAAAAGCTAACCTAGGCTCCTAACAACCTGCATTGGCTCAGGCAACCAGTGTAGAACCAGCAGACATGGGTTCCAGAACTGAGAAACATGAGATAGGGAGAATGGTTTTGTACTTTCCAGGGTAAGTGCAGAGGTATTTTCATTCTCATAACCCCTGGGTCACCCCTCATGTGACTCAGAGGCATTCCTAAGATAAACACACATACACACACAGCACATTATACAAGAGAAGTTTCTCCTGAGAACTCCTTTTAACAAACTTTCCCTCACTATTTGAAATTGGCAAAATCAATGATGAAAAAGAGTCACAGAGCTGAGTGTCATTGCTGAGGGAGGAGAATCTCAAGTTCAAGACCAGCCTCAGCAACTTAGCACGGCCCTAAGCAATTTACCGAGACCCTGTCTCAAAATAAAAAAAACAAAATGTGATTGGGATGTTTCTCAGTGGTTAAGTGCCCCTGGGTTCAATCCATGGTGCCCCCCCCCCCAAAAAAAAGTCACAAATAAATAGTTCCCAAATTCAGATTTGAAGATCACAAATGTTAATAGCCACATCTAGGGAAACAAAGATATTTCAGGGGTCCAATAAATTTGAAGAAAGTTTTAGGTTAACAAATTGAATAAGATAGATGGTAGGATATCTCAAAGACTTTCATGTTTATATGAATTCTGGATCTTGATGAAAGATATTTAATAATGAATATTTCTGAAATTATTTAAAAGTATAATGTCTCTCTAGGAACCTATATGAACATCTCACTGGAGACTGGTGTTCTGCAGACTGAGAAATACGGATTTAATAACAATGATAGTAGCTTATATTTATTCACAGGGTTCATATTCTATGTTTTGAGTCAGTCTCAGGAGCATGTATTTGAAGACATTCACCAATTATTCTTGCACAAATTACAAATCCAAATTAAGGGCAACCTCTCTGACTAAATGACTTATTTGCATTCTTTTGGATTATAGACATAGGGTAGAAAGAGAAAAGATTGACAAGGACATTTGTGGGCATCCCCCAAACCTCAATGGAAGAAAAAACAGAATAATGGCCAAGGTCAGTATGGATTGATAAGTTCCTCAAGGATCCCTGCTAAATGAGAATTCTCTTTCAAGGTCCAACACTTGAAGTCTTCATGATTTACTATTTTAGGCATAGCATAATCTGTTGCAATTTAATCTAATAAGAATTAATTGAGCGTCTAGTTTATGCAGACTTGTGAATGGTATAGAGTTGCTGATTGCAGAGGGTATGAGTTCCTGCTATCCTAGTTGTGGTGAGGTTTGAAAACATTAGTGTAAGGCATCAAAGAAACAGTATGGAGAACGGCACTTGGTGAAGCAAATACAATAAGAAGACTGTATGTGTGTGATACTGTGTGCAAGGTGGAAGCAGTAGGATTCAAGCCCTGCTTTGAAGAAGCGGGAAGATGTTTACAAACAGCATCTAATGTGAAAGAGATGACTTTCTTTTACAAGTATTGACAAACTTCTGAGTTTGGTGGAATGCTCCTGTGAGAAATAAAATGAGGCTTTGGGTTTAGAATAGAACAGAACTTCTGGTAAGATTTAGAAGGGAAGATGAGGCCGCATTATGACCTCTTTCTTCTGCCTGTCTGAATCATTAGCAAGCACCTCAAGAGCTGATCTGTTGGGTCACTCAGAAACGTTAAGCCAGTGGATAATGGAGAAACATTTATTCATATGAAATAGGGTCAGCCTGGGTAGACAGTCTTTCTAACGTGCTATACTTTTTGAAGACTTCTGATACCTGCATTGATAAAAATGTGAAGTGTTTGCACAGTTATGTTTTCAAAGTCATATCTGCATAGTAAATAAACCCTGACTTTCTCTCCTATATTCAATGGATACTATATTAACAAGATTAAAAAACAGTTTGTGTATTTTAAATTGTTATTAAGTATGCATACATTCAACTATCTCAAAAAAGTATTGCACAACTACATAATTTTAAAAATTATTCTTGCTGTACCATAATGCAGAAGTTCCCCAACTTCTTTCATTCATGTCTTACTGATTGTTTTATAGTACTGCTGGTCCAAAATTATAGTTCTATTGATTTAGTAGTTAGGTCCCATTGACTAACTAAGTATTTACTTACTGACAACTTGGAAACTGTGAAAATTATATCCCTATGTTTAATGAATAACTTTTCTCATGAGTTGTATGCACCTGTTAGATATGGTACATACTGGAATGCATAAAAGTTGGATTCAAATTTGGCACTGCTGCTCCTATTTCCTGTTCCACACTGATCTCTGTGCAGTATTTCTCTTTATCATGGTAGTCACAAAAGATTCAGCTTCACAAAAATATTAACACTATCAAAAGGTAGCACTACTTAATGTTGTAACAATAGATTACCCCAAGCTTGTTAGTTTGTGCCAGGTTAGTGTGTTTGTCCTTGAAGACATTAAATATGTCAAGATATCTCTGTGAGCTCATGCAGCCCTGCAGGGCATCTTGGCACAGAGTATGGTGACTGTGGCCATAGTGCTTACTGTCCAACACCTGACCAGAACATGAAAGTGGGAGATGATGGTGGTGATGGAGAGAATGACATATGTTTCAAAATACAAGAAAATGACTCTGAGCAGCAGTGACAAAAAGTGGCAGCCAGGTGAGACAGAGGCTTAAAAAAAGGGATAGCAAAAATATTTGAGACTTTTACACATCAAAAAAATTACCTATGATCTTTCAAGAGAAAGAGTTCATTAGAAACTTGGAGAATAGCCAGGTGCGGTGGTGCATGCCTGTAATCCCAGCACTTTGAGAGGCTGAGACAGGAGAATCGTAAGTTCAAAGCCAGCCTCAGCAACGGTGCTAAGCAACTCAGTGAGACCCTGTCTCTACATAAAACACAAAATAGGACTGGGAATGTGGCTCAGTGATTGAGTTCCCCTGAGTTAAATCTCTGGTACCAAAAGAAAAAAAAAAAGAAATTTGGAGAATATAAACATACTTTTCCAAATTACACAATGTTCAGGAAAAAAATGCAAAGTTCATAGGTAGGTATAAGAGGTTCATGTCTGTATTACACATGGTTTTTAATTTTCATGTATTTATGTATTTATTTTGGCCCACTGCCCATTATAGAAAAGTCGGTGACATTAACCTCTTACCCCCATTTAAGGTTGTCTTCAAATCCTTTTTCTATCTCACCAAGTTGTGCCCAGAATTAGAGTATCTTTGATTAAGAAGTCTTTGTAAAATCCCACTATTATTAAATCAGTACCCAATAATACTGCTTGTAGTTAAGTAGTAGTTTTGAAATATTGGAAATATTTTAATTTGCATAAGAGAAGAGTTTGACCCTCATCCTTAATTTTCCTACGGGAGGTTAATTTTCTTTCAGTCCATACTCAAATATTTGGAATTAAACTGCCTGTATATCAGCCTCTCAGTGCTTCCAGGATTTGACTGAAGAAAAATGATTCTCAGAAGCCTACATATTAGGCTAATTTCTTCCATTTGCAAAAATGACCCTCTGGGTTATGTATAATTTCAAGTACAGTTTTCCTAAGCCTATTTCAGACTTTTAGAACCTATAACCAATTTTTTATTCTCTGATAGCTTGGGAAAATAGATTTACTATCAAAAGAGTTTTTCATTAGAAAACCTGTATTTATTACCTTCATAAAAAGTTCACTTGTGTTAACCTGCCCTATACCATAAAGTAATACCACGCTGATGAAATAAATAAGCACATAGCTGAATTGTGTATCTATATTTAGTCATGAAGAACCCTTTAAACCACTACTGCTACTTTGCATGTATATTCCACATGTTTTATTGTAGAAGTTTCGAACTCTTCAAAACTAACATTTGCCAATAATAAAAAGAAGTAACCCAATCAAACCTCAAATGTCCTCTTTTTTATAAACTACTAATTCTACTTAATGCTAGTCTCAGAAACACATTTTCACAATTTGAGAAGGTATTTGATTACAAAAGGTCAAAGCAAAATACCAACATATTTAACTAATACACTTTTGCAGACTGTTTATAGAAATTCTCTGAGTTGCATAGCAACAGTCTTTTTAATTACTACTTGCTATCCAGATTTTAATAATTTAATTAGTATTTTTTGCTTCATTAAATTGCTACACCCAATAGATTTAATGAATTCAATTCATAGAATGTTATAAAAGGCTTTTTTCACATGTTGCTGTGCAACTGAATGTGAAGTATATTTATCTTCTATTCAGATATAATGTAACAGTGAAAATATTTTTCCTTTAGATATAACTAGTTTTGGGAACTGAAAGAGAAAGAGTTAATTAGAAAGTTGGAAATGATGGACACACTCTTCCAAGTTACACCATGTTCAGAAAATTGAGAAAGTTCACAGATGGGGTTCTTCCCTTTTTTTTTTTTGTTTTAAGATGAAGAAAATTAATTTAAGGAAAAAATATTCCTTCAGTCCTTTTATAATAAAGTTATGAAAGTTACTACCATGAAGTATTCCATTAGAGGATTAACATAAATTGAGATATATGGTTTATCTTTGAAGATTTTCTCTTAATTCTAATGTGTTTATAGTAGTCGGTAATTTATAGTTCTAGGCTTCATATTAGCAGCAAATCTTAATAGCTGCTCTTAACTTCAGGTCTCCTAAATTCTCATAAGCTTAAACAGCATATGGTCAGAATGGAATTTTTTGTTTTCATTAGTGCAGTATAGTTATACATAATAGTGGGGTTCATTGTGATATATTCATAAATGCATATAACATAATTTGTTCCATTTACCAGTAATTCCCCTTTTTCTCACCTCTTCCCTCCCCATGATCCCTTTCCTTTAATTTGTTGGTCTTCCTTCTATTTACTTTTTAAATTGGTAGAGTATAATTAATACTTAAAAATGGGATTCATTGTGGTATATTTATACATTTACACAGCAAAATTTGGTTGATTTCATTCTGCAGTTACTCTCCTTTCCCTCACCCCCTTCCTCCCACTCAATCACCTTCTTCTGTTCTATTGTTCTCCCTTCTATCAAAATAAAATCTTTATCCCCAAGCCTCAAAGCCTTTACCTCACAATTTACCTTATATTAATAAATGTCTCCAATGTCTATGCAAGTACCCAAGCCAATAACCCCAGGGCAGTCTTTGATTTCTCCTTTGACTGAATTCCCTATATCTATTCTATGAATGAGTTCTGTTGATTCTGCCTACAAAATACACATAAAGTCTGTTTACTTCTCACCATCTTTTCTACCACCTAGCTAGACCAAGACATTGTCATCTCAAATTGATCTCATAACTGTTATCACAAATTATAGTTATCTTGCTTATTTCTTCATTCCTCCTCCCAGATTTAGGGAAGCAGAATTGACAAATAAAAAATTATATGTGTAAGGTGTACAACCTGATGTTTTGATATACATATGTGAAATGATTGCCACAGTTAAACTAATTAAAATATTTATTGTCTCATATAGTTACCTTTCTGTGTGGGTGATAAGAACCCATAAGATTCAACCAATCTCTTAGCAAATTTCAAGCACGCAATATATTTTCATTAACTGCAGTCACCATGTTGTACATTAATTCTCCATAAATCTTTCTACTTATACCTGAACATTTCTACCCTTTGAATAACATCTTCCCATTTTCCCCATTACCCCTACCCCAGATAACAACCCTTCTACTGACTTTTTTAGAGTCCACATATGAATGAAGTCATATGGTTTTGTCTGTCTGTGACTGGCTTATTTAACTTAGTATAACATCCTCCAGACTCATTCATGATATTGCAAATGGTAGGATGTCCTTTCGTTAAGGCCGAAGAATGTTCCATTATCTAGATATAGACATATCATCTTTTTTTATACCTTCATCCATCAGTGATGGACACTAAGCCTGTTACATATCTTAGCTAAAAAGGAAATTCAATTTCCTTTGGATATATACTCACAGATTTGGAATGCTAAACCACAGGATAGTTATACTTTACATTTTTTGAGGAAGCTCTGTAGTGTTTTGTATAGTAACTTTACTAATTTACATTTCCCCCAACAGTGTACAAGGATTCTCTTTATTCTATACCCTCCCAATAGTCATTATCTCTTTGCATTTTTTTGTAATAGTCACCCTAATAGGTCCCACTATGGTTGATATTTCTTCCCTGATGATAAGTGATGTTGAGATTCTTTTCATGTATCTCTTGGCCATTTGACTTTCTTCTCTAGAAAAATGTATGTTAAGACCCTTTGCACATTTTAAACCATGTATTCATTCATTCATTTATTTATTCTTACCATGTCAAATTTACTATACATTTTAGATATTAACCCGTTATTGCATATATGGTTTGCAAATATTTTCTCCCATTCAATATATTTCCTTCTCACCTAATTTATTGATTTTTTTGCTGTTGGAAATTTTTTTACTTGTTGTAGCTCCACTTATTTATTTCTGCTTTTTTGTCAATGCTTTGAGGTTCATATTCAAAATTTCATGACCCAGCCCAATATCAATGAGTTTTTTCTCTATATTTTCTTCTAAAGAGTTTAGTGATTTCAGGCTTTATATTTAAGTCTTTAAACTGTTTTCAATAGATTTTTGTGTGGTAATTTTGTTTTGCATGGAGATGTCACCATTTATGGATGCATTTATCCCTTCTCCATTAAATTCTAGCACTTGTCATGAAGATTAATTGATGGTAAATACACAGGTTTATTATTGGGCTTTCTATTCTGCTCTATTGATCTATATGTCTGTTTTTATTCCCCACCATAATGTTTTTATTTCTATAGCTTTTTATTATAATTTGAAATCAGGAATGTGGTGACTTCAGTTTTGTTTTCATTTTTTGTTGTTGTTCAAGATTAATTGTTCAAAGTCCTTTGAGATTCATATAAATTTTAGAATTGTTGTTTCTGTTCCTGTGAAAAATGCCATTAGCATTTTGATAGGAATTTCATTGAATCTGTAGATCTCTGGATTAATATGGGCATTTTTATAAAAACTGGTCTTTGGGGATATCTTGGGATATCTTTCCAAATATTTACATATGAAATTTCATTCATCGATGTCTTATAGTTTTCAGTATACAGAAAACAATATCTCTTTGGGTGAATATATTCATAAGTCTTTTAATATTTTAATGCTATATCAATAGGATGTTTTAAATTTCTTTTTTAGATATTTCATTATTAGTAGACAGAAATACAACTGATATTTGTTTATTGATTTATATCCTCCAATTAATTTACTTATTATTTTTAAGAGTTTTTATCTGGTGGAGTTTTTAGAGTTTTATAAGATCACATCATTGTGAAACAGGTACAATCCAATTTTTCTCAATTTGGATCCCTTTTTATTTATTTCTCTTGACTAATTTCTCTGGCAAGGACATTTAGTATTGTGTCAAGCAGACATGGTAAGAGTAGGCATCCTTGTCTTGTTCTTGATCTGAAAGGGCAAACTTTCAATTTTTTACCACCATGTCTGATGTTTGTTCTAGGTTTATCATGCAGGTATGGCCTTTTTATATTAAAATACATACTTTCAGTACCTACTTTGTTGGGAGATTTTATTACAAAAGAATGGTCAATTTATTCCAGTGGGTTTTTTTTTTCTGTATTTATTGGGAGAATTATATGTGGTACATTACATTTATTGTTTTCTTTATGTTGAACCAACCTTGCATCCCTGGTTTGAAACCCACTTGATCATGCTACACTATCTTTTTTTAAAAAAAATACTTTTTAGTTGTAGATGAACACAATGTCTTTATTTATTTTTATGTGGTGCTAAGGATCAAACCAAGTGCCTCCTCACATCTGTGAGGCAAGTGCTCTACCACTAAGCCACAACCACAGCCCATGCTACACTATCTTGTTAATGTGTTTTTGTATATGGTTTGCCAATATTTTATTAAGAATTTTTGCACCTATGTTCATTAAGGATATTGACCTGAAGTTTTCTTTCCTTGATATGCCTTTGTTTTGCTATCAGTATGATACTAGCTTCATAGAATGAGTTTAGCAGTGTTCCCTACTTTTCTATTTCATGGAATTATTCAAGGAGTGTTGGTATTAGTTCTTCTTTAAAGGTCTGGTAGAACTCTACTGAGAATCCATCTGGTCCTGGGCTTTTCTTTGTGGGAGAGCTCTTGATATCTGTTTTAATTTCATTGCTTCATATTAATCTGTTTAGGTTTTTCTTATCTTCATTGTTCAATTTGGATAGGTCATATGTATCTAGAAACTTTTCAACATCTTCGAGATTTTCTAGCTAGATATAAATTTTCAAAATTGTTTCTGATGGTGCTCTGGATTTCAGTAGTGACTATAATGATATTTCCTTTTTCATCTCCAATTTTGTTAATTTGAGTGTTTTCTCTCTTTCTTTTGGTTAGTTTGGTTAAAGGTTTATCAATCTTGTTTACCCATTCAAAAACCAACTCTCATTGGGCATGTTGGCACAAACCTATAATCTCAGTGATTCAGGAGGCTGAGACAGGAGCATCACAAGTTCAAAACCACCCTCAGCACCTTAGTGAGTCCCTAAGCAACTTAGTGAGACCCTGTATCAAAATAATAAAATAAAAATAAAAAGGGTTTAGGATGTGACTTAATGGTTAAGCACCCCTGAGTTTTATCCCCAGTACAAAAACAAACAAACAACAAGAAAACCCCTTTGTTTCGTTGACCTTTTGTATTTTTTTTTTTTAATTCTCAATTCCATTGATTTTTGGCTCTGATTTTAATTATTTCCTGTCTTCCAATAGTTTTAATGTTGGTTTGTTCTTTTTTTTTAATTTGTCTAAAATTTTTTTAATTTGTTCTAATTAGTTATACATGACAATAGAATGTATTTTGACACATTATACATAAATGGAGTATAACTTCTAATTCTTCTGGTTGTACATGATATAGAATCACACTGGTCATGTAGTCATGTATGTACATAGGTTAATAATGTCTGATTTATTTTATTATCCTTCCTACCCTATTACTCTTCCTCTCCTTTCACTCCCCTCTGCCTAATGTTGTGATGTTGAATTATTTATTTGGTATCTTTCTATTCTTTTGATGTATGAACTCAATGCTATGAACTTTTCTCTTAAAACTGCCTTCATACTGTCCCAGATATTTTGATATGTTTTATCATTATACTCATTTATTTCTAAGAATTTTTTTAAATTCATTTTCTGATTTTTCTCTACTACCCATTCCTCATTCAAAAGTGTATTACTTAAATTCCAGATGTTAGAGTAGTTTCTGTTTATCTTTTCATTGATTTCTAATTTCATTTCATTATGATCTGCTGGAATAAATATTATTAGTTGTTCAGAAGTGTGTTCATTTCCACTTATTTGTTCATTTTTCAGTTTTCTTTCTGTTAGTGACTCCTAGTTTTATAAAATGTGATCAGAGAATACATTTGATATGATTTTAATCATCTTAAATCTATTAAGATTTGTTTTGTGACTCAACACATGATATATCCTGGAAAATATTCCAGGTACTCTTGAGAAAATATATTTTCTGTAGCTGTTGGTTGGAATGTTCTGTATATGCTGTTAGGTCCATTTCAATTAAAGTGTATTTACATTCAATATTTTCTTATTGACTTTCTGTCTAGAGGGCACATTCACTGCTAAAGGTGGGATATAAAATTTCTAGTGTTATTTTATTGCTGTCTAATGTTTTCTTTATATATTTGCATGCTATAATATTAGGTACTTGCATATTTAAAACTGTTATATCTGCCTGATGAATTTAACCCTTTAACATTATATAATGATCTCTGTCTTTACAGTTTTTGACACAGTCTGCTCTATCTGATGTAAATATAGCTACTCCTGCTGTGTTTGCTGTTAATTTGCATAGAATATCTTTTTCAATACATTCACTCTCACCTTTTCTATGTATGTGCTTAGAGCTGAGGTGAGTTTTATATCGGCAACATATAGCATTTATCCATTCAGCCACTCTATGGATTTTGGGGAACTTAATCAAAAGTTACATTTAAAGTCATTATTGATAAGGAAACAAAATTCCCATTTCATTTGTTATTTCTGGTTATTTTGTATATCCTTTGTTCTTTTGTTCCTTTCTTGAACTTTTCCCTTATGATAAGATGATTTTTCTTTTCTTATTATCTTTTGTGTATATACTACAGGTTTTTGCTTTGTGGCTATCATGAGCTAACAAAAAACATTTTATGGTTATAACAGTCATTTTATGCTGATAATAACTTCACTTTCATACAAAACTATTCACTTCTACCACTCCTGTAATATTTTGTGTTTTTGATGTCATAATTTACATATTTTATATATTGTATATTTTATTTTGTATATTGTATATTCATTAACTATTTTAGCTGCTCCTATTTTTAATATTTTTTCTCATTAACTATTTTAACTACACCTAAATATTTTATCTTTAAGTTTTTATACTTTTAAAAGTGATTTACACACCACCATTATAGTACTAGACTATTCTGTATTTCACCATATACATTTACCTTTGCCAGTTAGTTTTATACTTTCATTGTTTTTGTTTTACTAATTAGCATCCTTCTGTGTCAGTTGAGGAACTCCCTTTAGTATTTCTTGTAAGGCAGGTCTAGTAGTGATGAACTCCTTCAGTTTTTGTCTGGGAATTTTTTTCCCTTCATTTCTAAAGGATGGCTTTGAAGAATTAATGGCTATGGGTTTTCTCTTTCAATACTTTGACTCCTTCATCCCACCCTCTCCTGTCCAGTAAGGTTTCTGGTGAGAAATCTCCTGACAGCCTTACTGGGAAAGACAGACTTAGGTGTAATATGTCACTTTTCTCTTGCTGCTTTCAACATACCCTGTCTTTGATTTTTGACAGTTTGATTATAATGTGTCTTGGTGAAGTCTTCTTTGAATTGTAGACCTGTGAGATGCATGTACCTGGATGTTCATAATTGTCCCTAGATTGGGGAAGGTTTCAGACATTATTTATTTAAATATCTTTTTGTCTCTTTCTCTCTCCTCTTTCATGGACCCCAGGATGTGAACATTAGTTCTCTTGATGGTGCCTCATGAATCCCATAGACTTTCTTCATTCCTTGTTACCCATTTTTATATTTTCTTCTCTCACTAAATATTTTCAAATTACCTCTCTTTGCATTTACAGACTGTATTTTTCATTTAATTTCATTGACTATACACATCAGCTCCAGAATTCTCTGTTGTATTGTTTTATTATTTCTTTTTTTTTATTATTTTTATTTTTATTTTATTTTTATGTGGTGCTGAGGATCGAACCCAGTGCCTCAGGCATGCTAGGCGGGCACGCTACCACTGCGCCACAACCCCAGCCCCTGTTTTATGATTTCTATCTCTTTATTGAACTTCAATTTCATTGAGTTGTTTGCTGTGTTTTCTTGGAATGGTTGTTTTGAATTGTTAGGCAATTTGTAGATCTTCGATTCTTTAGAGGTGCATCTTGGGATATTATTGTACTTCTTCTGTAGTGACACATTTCCTTAATTTTTTATGTTCCTCAAAATCTTGCATTTCTGTCTTTTCATTTTAAGAAGCAATCACTTCCTCCAGTCTTCACCATCAGGCTTCAGGAGAGACACTCTTCACCAAACAGCCTGGCTCAGGTTTCTGAGTATCTCTCATACCTTTCCTATGGATGTACTCACTCTAAATCTCTTGCTCCTTCAGAGATGGGAAGCTATTCTTAAGGCTGCATGCTTTCTCTCTATTCTGCAAAGTCAAAGCAGGTTCTAAGAGCATTGTACTTGTCTTCCCTAGAGAGTTGCTCTATAATATTTAAGTTTGTTTGCCTTCTCCTGATCCTATAGAGTCAAGCCACTTGTATGTGCAAGATAACCTCACTCACTTTTTGCAGAGTTATATTCTGGAGGCAACCCTAGAAGGGTAGGCACTTGAGTATTTGGGCTACTCATGTGCCAGTTGAGAGGATCCACAGGTGAGGTGTCCTGAATGGCTTATTGGCAGACTTCCTGATGGAGTTCATTGGAACAGTTAGTAAAGGTTACAGACTCCCTTCTCTGTCCCCAGCATCTCCCAACCACTCAGCCATGCAGATCACCTCAGTATTCTGATGGAATCAGAAAGAAGTGGGCCACTTAGTCATCATCCCATATGACTGTGGGTGCCATCACTCACATGCTCTCACTTGCCTCTAGGGAAGAAACGGTGGGTCAACAGGGTCTCTTTTAACACTGAGCTGTGCTACCTGTGGGGAGGTTGGTACAGGTAAAGTAAAGCTGTTCTTATAAGCCTTCTTCAAGGAGTCACTTCTCATATTTGTTTGCTTCTATAGCATGATGGAAGTTCTCTACTGGACTTCTGCCTTCTACAAATGTTCTTTTACTTAGTAGGTAGTTGTGAAAATGGATGTTTCTGCAGGCATGTGTAAACAGAATGCTCCCATTCCACCATCTTGTTCCAGAGCAATCTTTGCATGCAGTTTATCAACCACTTTCCTACTAAAAGCCTTTCAGTAGTTTTCATTTCAAACAGAATAACATGTAAATTCCTTGAAATGACCTCCAAGACCCTCTAGGATCTGGTGGCTGCTGGTTGAGTCTCAACCATGGCTCATGACCCTCTTCCTTCTCCTTTCCTCTACTTATTCATATGTTTCTCATACTAGAATGTAAATATCCAACATAAATAATATAGAATATAAAAATAAATATATGTGTCAATAGATTCAGCATTATATCTCAGTGCCTAAACAAAGATCTTTAAATGGTAGGCAATGAGTTTATATTTGTTGAATAAACTCACGAAAATCAGTGTAGGGTCCATGAGAAAAATAAACTAAAAAGTTACAGAATTGTAGCTGGTAGACGAGGAGTTCAATATAATAGCTTTACATAGAAATGAACATTATTTGAAGGACAGTATTAATTGATTCAACAAAAATTGGATATTTACTGTGTAATACTGTGTATTACTATATATAATACACTACACCAGTGCTTTCTAAGTGTTTCGGGAATAGAATATGCAGTTATCTTCAGGCAGAGAAGAGTATTACAATTATTCATTTATATTCATTCAGTTGACCTAAACTAAAAAGAAGCTATGCTGTGTTTTAAATGAAAAGCATAAGAAAAAAGATAAGATTCCTTCCCTTTATTCTGCTGTGGGAGGTACATATGCAAAAAGATGACCATAAAAAGAGGCAAAATAATTTGTATCAAAATATAAAATGGAAAAGGATGAAATTCTAATGATAATTAGAATGATTTATTTGTGTCATATAGGACAGTAATATATTACTAAGTCCATACAAATCTGAGTCTTCAGAACTTTTGACTGTATTTTACTCAAGTTCCATTTTCAAAAATAGCTATACATTTTTTTCTTTTACATGCACCTAACGATAAATCAGTCCTTTTAACCTGAGCATTAGAGTTTCTTTGAACTCTCTGGAATTACATAAAAGTGAAATTGCATATAAGTTTTTATATATATTGGGTGTATTGTAATTTTTCTGGGAAGAGTATAGGTGGGCTTAAGTCTCTGACATCAAAACTGTTAAAGAGTTGTGATTAAGTTGGATAACTTTTTAAATGTAACGTTGAAAAAATTAATCAATGGACAGGTTTCATTTCATCAAACCAAAACAGTATCTGTCTTAGTCAATGCTTAAAATGGACTTTTGTGTGTTCTATCTGAAAAAAATTCCAATAAGAAACATGCCATTAAAAACAAGCAAACAGATTTATAGTTTATGTTATAAAAACTCTCTAAGTTTTCTGTGTATATTCCAGCTCTAGAAGCCATTGGTAACTGATGAGAACAGGATTCATTGATTTCTACACCAGGGCAAATTTTCACTGAGTTATTTTGAGGCTAAATTCATAGCTAATTTCCTGTTTTGAAAATATTTTGAGTAGTCAATAGCTATACTGTCCAATAAGTAGCTGCTATCTACATGTGACTACTGAACACCCAAAACATGACTGGTCTAGCTGGCAATGTGCTAGAAATACAAATGAATAAACATCAGATTTTGAAGACTTGGTTTGAAAAACAAAGCATTTAAATATAACATAATGATATTTATATTGACTACATTGAATTGATACTATCTTTTGATAAACTACAAAATGTAAAAGATATTATTATATTCCAATATAAAATATATTATTAAAATTAGTTGACCTTATCTTTTCACTCTTTCTAATATGTCCACTAGAAAATTTTAAAGTGTAATTATGACTCTTATTTTTATTTCTTTTGGCATTAGAAATAATTATAGTTAAATGAGCAGCAATATTTACTTTTTAAAAAAATATATTCTTTCTCATTTCTAACTCCTCAAATAATGAAAGTGAATAAAATAAAATAATGAAATAGTCACACTTTGCCAAAAATAGATATAACTGACTTGCCTAATGATTTCACTAAAGGTCCTCAGAATTGAACTTAATATATTACTTTCTTTATAATATCTATTTTTTCTCCCTACTTTCTGTGTGCTCTCTCTCTCCCCTTTTCTCCCTCTCTCCCCCTCCCTCATTCCCTCTCTCTCTTTCTCAGAAACACACACACACACAAACTTATTTTTTGAGGTTTCTATTTCAGCAACCTCTACCCCCTTCCCCCACATTATCATGGGTGGTCTCTAAAAATTAAAATCATTTATCCTGTCCTCTGGCAAAGACCAGTTCTTTTCCTCATGCAAAGATAAAGTGTTCACTTTTATTGTCTCTCTCATTATGCCACATTTATCTAAATGGAATTAATAGAATACCTACCACAGGTTTCTTTAGCTGATTGCTTATATGTTTGGGAATGTTAATATTCAAGAACATTAAAACTCAAATAAAAGAAATTACATCCTTGCAAATAGGAGATATTTTAACGTGTGGTCCCATAAAATAAAATAAACATTCTAAAAAATGAAGCCTATAAACATCAGGAAGATGGATAAGTTGACACCTCATTCTGCATATCTCTGTTTAATAATATTATATTTCATTTCCCGTGCTAAGAAAACAGCCATTACCCAAAGCAGCCACTCGTAAACAGGCCTTATGAACAGATTGCATCCTTGCTGGTGGTATGATAATTGAAATAAGTTTTCCAGTCTTTTATGAGAAAATACCAGATGTATAAAATACCTATTAATCAACTCTCTTGCTTTTGCAAACATAAGTTTCAGTACCAATGGATATTAAAGAATAAATTCTGCAATGAAAAAGAGAATTGAAAAAAAATACCAAAGAATTAGCTAAGTGATTCATCTGTTGGCTGCTTCTGAGTTTCTATTGATTGCAGTATGGGGCAGTATAATCATTGCTTTGGACAACTTGAGGAAAAACTTATGACCATCATGATCAGTATTTCTGCAACATTTGTCCTAATGTAAGGGCAATAGGAAAAAAAAGTGACTGTCACTGAGGACATGAATAGCATAGTCTGCCATCCAGCTTTACTTACTATAATGTATTTTATTCATTGACATTTCCAATAAATTTTCCTCTGCCTATCACAGTTTAGAATTATAGTAAATAGGGTCAGCCCTTCATAATACCATTAAAATATATATTTCCCAGTTTTAATAACCCTAGCCTATTCATCTTTTTCAAATACAAACAAAGGAAAAGTGAAATTAGGAGGAAAAAGACAGGTCATAGGATAGAGGAGAGAGAAACTAGCTTAGAAAGACAAACATTAAAATAACAAGCAGTTTCCCTGGTGTGACTTAGTATATATTGGTATTTTTGGTCCAAATTTATTCCAAAATGCATTCTCCTCAGGCCAAAGATGGAAAAACATGTATTCATAGAAGGAAAAATAGGTAGTTTTAATACATATGATTTTTTTCTGTTTGAATCATCATTTTCAATTAATTCCCTGTACAGCAGCCTCTAAAGGCAAAAGTGTATATCTCTCTAATGGTCTTAATATTTCTATATTTCAAGTTCAGGACTTAGTTGATTGAATCTTTTATTATTCAATCCAGTGGTCTGGGTTAACTTGCTGGTTCCTTTTACTTTCATCACTTTTGAAAATTTAGGGGGTCTGTTAAGTTTTCCTAGTTACCTAATTTGTATGTATAGCATTTATATAAAATATGTCTTATAATGTCATCTCAGGCACAGAAAATAGTATTTCTCACAGACTTTTCTGGCATTTTCTCCATTATCTGACTGTTAAATCCTCAATATTTTGGCCATAGCTCCAGGGACCATTTGTGACTGACACCTGCTCATCCTTTGAAAGTCACTAAGGCAAGCATAGTCTAGCCAGGGCTATATAAGGATGAAGTTGTTTTTTCCTTAAACTGTCCTGACATCATGTTCCCTAAATCCATTGTCCCTAGATGCTCCATAATCTCGAATTTGCTGTTCTCCTCAGAGCTCCATCACCCTAAAGTTCAAGTGTGCTAGTCAATATACTGTTCTTCAAGCCTTTCTTCTCCATCCTACCTTATGTAAAGTTACTCTTGCTGAGTATTACTGCTAATCATCTGGAGTTTATCTCTTGTCTCAAAGAGAGGCTCCAATGATAGAACCATTAAGCTTCCTGGAAGGCTAATGACCATGACACTTTCCTAAGAGTTTTCAAGCTCTTGTGTTGTTCAATGAGATGCTTTGGTCAGGCACACATCCTTCATTTTGGTCATGTAAGATGTCACCTAGTTCAGGCCAAACTGACTGAATATGCGATCCAAGTTTTCCACTTGAACTTCCAATTTTCTAAGCTTCACACTTGCCTGTATAAACACATTCATTATGGCTCAGGGGTGGGAAGGGACTAAGCATATCAAGAGAGACTAATCTCCAGAAAAATGTCCCGTTAAGCCCCTGTTGAAATCATCTTGAAGCCCAAACTGTGTGGCCCTCTGCCCTATATTCTCATGTGGCAGATGTCTTTTCCTGATATGTCTAAATGAACAGTCTCTGTGGGCCTTTCTCTTACTCACAGAGCTCCTTATAATAGAAAGAATCCTGAGCTGTGAGACAAGAATCCTCTATTGTAGTCACAGAACTGGCAATCATTAGTTGAAGGATTTTTGCCAAGCCATTTTCATCTCCAAGATCCCCAAGTGTCCTTTTGCAATAAATGAGGAATTTTTACTCTTTCAGTGTTTGAGATAGGGTATGAAAGGCTCAAATCCCTTAAAGAACAATATTAAAATCATCTGGTAGAAGGAGAGGGGATTTTTCAAGCCATATGATCCTTTCTCACACCCACCACAGGAGATTTTAATAAGCCTAACTAACCCAACCCTTGAGAATCGTCTTAAAATAAAAGTCCACATAATTTTTGGAAAATGCACTCTTTTGAAAAATTAGATGTGGGTGATAAACTCCTTCTTCAGAGAAATTAATTTACTCACAAAACACTGGAAATATTTTTAGAGGTTCACAGATACTTACCTCCTCCTTCTTTACCCTCCACAAGAATCTGAACTTCCACTGTCTCAATACAGTATATTTGGATGAGATTGCTGCTATATAGTATAAACCTTCTGCTAAAAGCTGTAGGTTTAATTGTCATTCCACAATTGTACAGTCTTCGTTAGCTAATCAATATTTTGGAAAAGTAAGGTGGGTTAGAAACCCTTCAAAAATTATACTTCCTGGCAATAAAAGAGGCTAACATTATTATATTGTTCAATATAACTCTGACCTCAACACTGCTTAGATTTAAGCTATCATTACTGGTTCTAAAATGTGACATCACTGAAACCTGAGGCTTCACAGCTTTTGCAAAAAGCAGCATCCTCAACTGCTGTTATTTGTCTTTTTTTCAAAAAAGAAGCCTGCAATGAATTAAATGAAAAACTAACCAGAACAGCAATTCAGATTACAAACCATAATAGCCGGCTCCAAATGAGTATCCTGGGGTTTCATATGATGTCATAATCTACTGCTGCAAATTTAATAGTATTGTTGCCTGGAAGCTAAACTATTATAGTATGTTTAATTTCACTAAGATGTAAATTGCATGCTTCAGCCTTGTATAGTATTGGCTACTGTCACTTTCAGTTATTTTTGCAGCTGTCAGGCATTGTAAAGTTTATGGCTGTTTGTTTATCTGGAAGCCTGATGCAATTATCATTTATATATATGTTTGTGTGTGTGTGTGTGTGTGTGTGTTAATTTTTCTCATATTCTCTTACTTTTTAAATTCTTTCATTACCAGTGAAGTGAAAAGTCAAATTATTTTAAACTGAGCCTATGTTTCTATTTTTAAAGATAATTATTTTAAGGGCAAGAGAAAATGTTCCTATAATTGCATTGTTTGTCATTTTTGTCCATTCCAGAAGTCCCTCTATTTCAAAAAAGTTCAGTTCAGAAAAACCCTTCTTAAGACCACTTGTCTTCAATGTCCCTGCTAGTTTGGATATAGTTGCTAACTAATTACCCAGGCACAAAGATTTTTAAATATTATATATAAAATTCAAACTTGTTACAAGCTAACAAGGGGCATTTGTATTTAGTGGCTCAGAATTGGGGATGCAAACATATAACAGCCTCAAATTATGTCTCCTACAGTTTTTGTAAATATTATATCCTAAACAGCATCATATGTAAAATGGAAACAACTATGTACTCCTTGTAATTTCCTGGCCATACAAAGAACACTTTTCCCTTCTCTTTCTCCCTTTTACTGAGAGCTTCCCACAGCATTTGGAAGCCAAGCCAGGAAAAGTCATTCAACTCTTCCAGAATTTTGTTTTTTAATGCCTTCAAGAGGGGATTTTACTAGGTTTCCAGGTGCTCTACTCATATAACAATACATAGTCCAAAATGAAGACATTAATAAATTTATTTATTGGGCATTTTATACATCTTATGTATTATGAGAAAGAAAAGAAAGGGAGAATCTTAGAGGATGAATTATCTCAGTGAAATGGGCAAAAAGCAAGATGAAGAGCTTTATACTAGCAATGATAAATAAAACAACATGTGTACTGAAAGGAGGATATGCAAGAAACACTGAATGTGGAAGTTAACCAAAGCTAGACAGAGAATTTGCGATTTGGGAACTTTTCCTATAAATAGGGAGGCACCAAGGGTCTGGGGGTTTACAGCAAGATTGTTGATTTTCTTATTAAGGAACAATATTTTGAAAGTATCACATGTATTTGAGATTCATATAACCAGAACATTGTTACTTCTTCCATACATCTTGTAAAAGATAGAAACTGGATTAGGACACAAGCAAGCAGTCCTTGTTTCAGATCTGCCAATCATTGGTTAAAATATTTTGGCAAGTTATTTTCACTCTCAAGAGTCCTTGAGTAAAAATGAGGAATTTTTATTAGGTAAGCTTTGGAATTGGATTAGAATGGAATAAATATTTTAGGCAAAAATAGAATCATGAGGAGGAGGAGAAAAAGAAAAGTGGAAAAAGAGAAGAAAAAGATAGGGGCTTGAATGCAGATGTTACCAGAGAGAAGAGATGGTAAGGGGAGAAGTAAAAGAAGTATGAAAAAGGGATAATGTGTCAAAGACATTTTCAGTCCTTTAGGACCATTTGTTTGGCTCCAGAGGCAAAAAGCCTTGAGATCTTTCCTTTATGACTTCAAAGGCCAACAATATCATTGTCACTCCTGTCTGTGATTTTGTGGTTCCAAGATTGCAAGTGGTAAGGGAGATAAATTTTAATCTTGCCTCAATCCCACGACATCTAGACGTTGGTTACCTTTCTGATCCAGACTCAGTTTTTTCTCTCATTGATAAAAATTAATTGAGGAAAATTTGAGATTCTTTCTCAAAGTTCAAGTGATACTATGCTTTTGCCTAGGAAGATCTTGCCCAAGGCAAAACTTCTTCAAGCCCTGCAATCTAAAACCTAAAGGAGTCAAGCATGCCTTCCTCAAACGTTGTTAAGGTACGAGGGTCTTAGAATCAGATGCTTTGAACATTAGCTTTGAATTGTGGAGTCAAGCAGGTGTCCAGAATTGTAGATACTAAGGATACAATCACAATTAAACTGGACAAAGCCCCTCTGCTTATGGAAGTTTTATGCCAATGGTGAACACATGGATTACATTTTATGATCAACCATCATATTTCCCTTTTATAAAAAAGGTTGTAAAACTTTTTGGTGCTGTTTTACAGTGTTTTGCAGTCCTTGTGCCAAGAAAACCCATTGGGCTAATTATTCTTAGCTTCTTTTTATAAGCCCCTAAGTGCTGAGAGGCAGTGTGAACAAACCATTACATTTATGCGATCACTTGAAGGAAAAGCAGTTGCCCAATGTTACATGCATTCTCTTTATTAGTATCATATGTGTGTTTTCAGTGCCTTGGAATAGTTTTAGGGTTGGAGTTTTGTTAGTGTATCAAAAATAGATCTTAATTATTCAAATAGACAAAGAAATTTTTATTATCTATACCTACTTTCAGCTGAACTATATGCAAGAGAAAAAAATGAGTAATTTTCTGGTCACCTTTAAAAGCGAATGGCTTCTGAAAGAAATGATTGATACAAACTAAGTTCTTAGAATGAGTCAAAATACATCAGAAATAATGAGAGCTGAATTTAAATGAAATCATCTCTATGATCAAAGCAAACATTTTTATTCTTCATGAACACCTAAAAGCAAATTAATGCTCCAGTGGCATTCAACTACAGATGTTCATTGTTTTTCTTCTGGGTCTGTTTGCACACAGCAAAGCCTAGTCTATATTTGACTTGAGCTTTGTTTATTTACTTAGTTCAGTTGCATTAGTTAGCTGCACTGTGTTTTTGTCTTTATGGAGCTACAAAAGCTCATCTATATCATGGAAGCATTATGATGAAAGAGATCTTTGTCAGAATTTTACAACCTGTTTTTGAGTAATAGATATTTTAGAGTAGATATAAAACTGTAGTATATCAAAAATGTTCTAACAGACATGGGAAGTGTGGAAATTGTATTCTCAGAAATATTTGGTGACTTGAGATTCTACAACAAGTAAAATTCAAATTTAGGAACTATATACAGGAACAAAAACTGGAAGGAATAAGAATGTGAAGGATTTTACAATACTGTTTAAAAAAATAACCCATGAATTATTTTCAAATGTTTGTATGCCTCTTCCATTGAGATTTATCCAACAAGAAACATGTGCTGATATTTGTCCTAAATCACTTCTAAGGCTTCCAGATGTTAATCTTGAATGTTAGTGAAACCAACTCCAAATCCTCTCCATCCTTGGGATTCTTCCCTTTCACAATTGAAAGATATATTATATAAACTGACACATAATTTATTGCAGAAAGGAAAAAGAAACTTCCATTATGATCACCCTTACTTGTTAAAAGCATGCCTATCTGTAAATAATACAATTACTCATAAATAAAACTATAATTCTTCCTTAAGTAGCTAATCCAAAACACCACCAAAAATAAATAAATAAATAAAAATCTCCTCACTAAAATGAATTTATTTCTAAAACCAATCTCAAATGTAACCCATGAATGTACTCATATAACTTATAACTGCAAAATCCAACCAGATAAAAATATGAAGGAAATGGAATATATGCATACTTACTTAATTCAAAAAAGGATATTTCATCCCTATGAAGTTACAAAAACAGGGAAAACAAGAAAAAGGAGGAGGAGGAGGAGGAGAAAAAGAAAGGCATGCACACTGGTAGAACATGGTCCCCCAATATATGTGCTCATATCCTCATCCCTGAAATTTGTGTATATTACTTCATTTGAAGAAAGAGATCTTTAATTAATTTAAATATTTTCAGATAAGGAGGTAGTCCTCAATTTTTCCAGGTGGTCCTAAATCCTGTGACAAGTATCCTCATAAAAGATAAACACAAGTGAAAAGAGACACAAAGGTGATGTGAAGACAGAAGCAAAGATTTGAGTGATGTGGTCACAAACCAAGAAGGAGAACAACCACCACAAACTCAGTCTTGGTGACTAAAAAGTTCTGAAAAGCCACTCTAGGAAATGAAGTCCTACTGACACCTTGATTTTGGACTTCTGGCCTCTAGAATTGTGAGAGAATAAAGTTCTATTGTTTTAAGCTATGGTTTAATTTGTTATGGCAGTCTTAGGAAATGAAAATAATGATTTCAACAAGTTCCTGAAGCTTAACAAAAGTAGGAATATTTTCCAAAATGAAAAAGGACTATGAAAATTATAGTTATTCATGCAAAATCACTTAAACCATTCTTTTTTTAAATATTTATTTTCTAGTTGTAGGTGGACAGAATACATTTTATTTTTATGTGGTGCTGAGAATCGAACCAAGTGCCTCACACGTGCTAGGCGAGCATGCTACCACTAAGCCATAACCCCAGCCCTAAACCATTCTTCATGCTTTGACATATGTTGAGATTCCAGTGGACCTTAGACCCAAATGAAATTGTAAACACACCAGAATTACTCAAAGTGCAGCACTTTGAGGTGTTTAGGTAAAGAAAGAAGGAAATAGGGGTATATACATATGTGCATATATACATCTATAATTTCAAAAGCAGTCAAACTAAAAGATGTAATCAAATAATAATGAATATGTCCCTTTTTTGGCACCTTGGAATTTAACTCGGGTACTTGACCACCGAGCCACATCCCCAGCCCTATTTTGTGTTTTATTTAGAGACAAGGTCTCACTGAGTTTTTATAGCCTCACTGGTTGCGGAGGCCAACTTTGAACTCGCGATTCTCCTGTCTCAGCCTCCCAAAGTGCTGGGATTACAGGCGTGTGCCACCATGCCCAGCTGCCCACTTTTTAATAGCTAATTTTAGTAAGAGTATTATTAGAAAACATAGACTCAACACTATCATATAGGTACAGACACCAACTTCCTCAACAAGACCCCTAAAACTCAATAAATAAAACCAATAATCAATAAGTAGGATGCCATCAGATTAAAAATTTTCTGTACAGCAAAGGAAATAATTAAGAATATGATGAGAGCCTACACAATAGGAGAAAATCTTTGCTAGTTACTCTTTTGACAGGGATTATATCCAGAATATATAAAATGGGCAAAAGAACTGAACAGACATTGGTCAATATAAGAAACACTAATGGACAACACATATATGAAAAAAAATTAATATCTCTAGCAATCAAAGCAATGGATATCAAAACAACACTAAGATTTCATCTCACTCCAGTCAGGATGGCAATTATCAAGAATACAAATAATAGTAAATGCTGGTGAGGATGTGAAGATAAAGATACAGTCATACCTTTTTGGTGGGGCTGCAAATTAGTACAACGATTCTGGAAAGCAGTATGGAGATCCCTCAAAAAACTACGAATGGAGCCACAATATCCCAACTATCCCACTCTTGGTATTTATCCAAAAGAACTAAAATCAGCATACTATAGCAATATAGCCACTTCAGTGTTTGTAGCAGCACAATTCAGAATAGTCAAATTATGGAATCAGCCCAGATGCCCATCAACACATGAATGGATAAAGAAAATGTTATTTATATATACATACATGTATACATATGTATACATGTATATATATATGTGTGTGTATATATATATATATATATATATATATATATATATATATAAATGTCACAAGTGGTGCTATTATTACTCAGAGGCAGATTGTCTTTAAATGCAAGCATATATTTGATCATACCAAACATCAAATATAAACAATTAGTGCAAAAAGTGTTCAGTGTACTGGAGTACCCCAACTAGCATTCAATGCACACTAATTAAACACTATAAGCAAATCACACAATACTAGGGCAACCACGAGCCCCAAAGTACTTCCCATGCCACACAACTTCTCTTAGCCAAAGAGTAGACATTATTGTTGTCCAGTGATTCTCTCCAGCTAATGACTGGATGTCAGGGAATGGTGGAGTCAATCTGGGGATGGACAGTAAGGCGGCTAGTCTCACTGATGTCCTCAGAGCAAAAATGCTTCAATGTGGCAGGACAAGCAGTTTAAATACAGTTCCAAGTTAGCGGTGTACATTGGTGATTGGTTATACCCAGTGAGAATCAATGTCCATTGGCTATGTCCAGTGAGATTATGTAATTGCAACTGGGCATATTCTTTGCATGTCCATGGAGCTGTGCTCCCTATCAGTTGTAGCCAGGCATTGCTAAGCATGCCTATGGCT
>PVHX01017342.1:26223-40494 GCA_004024805.1 Geosciurus inauris | reverse complement strand
TTTGGTACCGGGGATTGAACTCAGGGTCACTCTACCACTGAGCCACATCCCCAGCCCTATTTTGTATTTTATGTAGAGACAGGGTCTCACTGAGTTGCTTAGCGCCTCGCCATTGCTGAGGCTGGCTTTGAACTCGCGATTCTCCTGTCTCAGCCTCCCTGAGTGCTGGGATTACAGGCTTGAGCCACCGCGCCCGGCTCAGTTGCTATTTTTTTAAGCTCTAGTAACACAATACAGTAGAAAAGGAAGGCTATGGGATTTGAGCCTGAAAACTCTGGCTCAAATTCTATCTCCTCCACTTAGTCACTCTTTGACTTTGGCCTTAATTTCTAAACCTAAGCATTCATCTATATAAATGGCAAAATATATACTAAATGACTAGTCAGAAGGTTAAATAACCTATTTAAAGCACCTGGAACAAAATTCTCATAAACTGGCAGATATTTCCCATTAAACATTTAAGATCAAAACTTTGTAAAATAAATTACAAACTTCTCCATATTATTTAACATTTTCTTTTTTTCCCTTGTGGTGTTGGGGTTTGAACTCAGAGCCCCACACATGCTAAGCAAGCACTCTACAACTGAGCTACATCCACAGCCCGACATTTTCTTAATGAACCAATGTCATTTATGAGACATGAAAGAGAAATACATGAGACATAAAGGTATTTGCCTATATGGCAAGGATTTTACAGACCACCCCAAATCAAGCTTTAATAGAAACCCAGAAAGCTAAATTTTGAGTTCTGATTTCTCTCTCCCCTTGCTCTTACTCATTTCTTGCAGTTTATCATATCCACTCTTCACCAACTCTCATCAGTGCAACAGAAACAACACAAACTTTGGAAATCAGGCCTGTGCTCAAATCCTGTATCAATCATTTACTAGTTGAGTGAGTTTAGGCACATTACCTAACATCTACGAGCCTTTGTATTTTTGTGCCTTCCAAAAGGGAATAACAGCCAAGCATGATTGCACATGCCTGTAATTGCCTATAATTTGCACAAAATATCAGTAATGCACAATAATGGACCAATTTCTTTAATGTACTAAGTAAGCACTACTACAATTCAGTAGCCAAAGAGACAATCCAAAGAAAAATGGTCCAAGAATATGAAAAGTCAACTCACTGAAAAATAAAATAAATGAAAAGATGCTCAATTTAACATAAAATGAAAATAAAAACTATAAGATACCAACCCTTGCAAGGGCAAAAGTAAAAGGCTAATAAAACCTAATAATACTGGGGCTGGGATTGTAGCTCAGTGGTAGAGCGCTTGCCTCGCATGCGTGAGGCCCTGGGTTTGATCCTCGGCACCACATACAAAGCAATAAAATAAAGACATTGTGTCCATCTATAACTAAAAAAATATTAAAAAAAAAAATTAAAAAAAAAACTAATACTGGCAAGGGTAGCAGGAACATATACTGTTACTGGAAGAATGGGTTGAATCTCTTTGGAAGATAATATGGCATTATCAATAAATACAGCATTCACATCCTTGACTCAGTAATTATCCTATAAATGTTTCCTTTAAAAGCAACCAAAAGAGCTGGGCGTGGTGGTGCACCCATGTAATAATCCCAGCAACTAGGAGGCTGAGGCAGGAAAATCCCAAGTTTGAGGCCAGCCTCAACAACCAAGCAAGGCTCTAATTAATTGGTGAGACCCTGACTCAAAATTTAAAATTCTTAAAAAGGAGCCGGCGCGGTGGCACAAGCCTGTAATCCCAGCACTCCGAGAGAGGCTGAGACAGGAGAATTGTGAGTTCAAAGCCAGCCTCAACAATGGCAAGTCCCTGTGTCTACATAAAAAACAAAATAGGTCTGGAGATGTGGCTCAGTGGTCAAGTGCCCCTGAGTTCAATCTCCAGTACCAAAAAAAAAAAAAATTCTTAAAAAGGGATAGGAGCCTGGCGCGGTGGCACTTGCCTGTAATCCCAGCACTTTGGGAGGCTGAGACAGGAGAATCACGAGTTCAAAGCCACCCTCAGCAACAGCGAGGCACTAAGCAACTTAGTGAGACCTTGTCTCTAAATAAAACACAAAACAGGGTTGGGGATGTGGCTCAGTGGTACAGTACCCCTGAGTTCAATCCCCAGTACCAAAAAAAAGGGATAAGCATGTGACCCAGTGGTAAAGAGCCTCTGGGTTCAATCCCCACCCTACCCCACACACAAAAAAGACAAACAAAACAAAACCAAAAGCCCACCACCAGAAAAGGTATATTTACAAAGCTATTCACTAGAGCATCGTTTGTTATAGCAAAAAAAAATCAATTCGATTAAACAATATCCATTTGTTGAGTATTAGTCAAGAGTTGCTACAATTCTATGCACTAGGAATTATGTGACTGTTTATAATAATGTCAATCTATGTTGTCTATATCATCTACAGTACTCCAGTATTTGACCAATTGTTTCCAGGAGGCTCTGCAGAAATCAAAATCTGTGCATGTTCAAGTCCCAAATATAAAATGGCACAGTGTTTACGTATAACCCCTTATACACTTTAATTCATCTCTAGATCACTTATAATACCTAATACATGTAAATTCTATACAAATAGTTGTATGGTTCACAGAAAAATAGAACAAATGAACTGGACATTGTGGTGCATGCCTATAATCCCAGATACTCCTGAGGCTAAAGCAGGAGGATCACAAGATTGAGGCCAGTCTGAGCAATGCAGTAAGACCCTATCGCAAAAAAATATTTTTAAAGGGCTGAGGATGTAGCTCAATGGTAGAAAACCTGCCTAACATAAGCAAGGAAGGCCCTGGGTTTGATCTCCAACACCACACACACAAAAAAAAAAAAAACAGATAAAACAAATGAATATAAATAATACAATACTATATTGTTTAGGGAATAAGGACAAGAAATATTAGTATATATTCAGTACAAGCAAAATCTCTAAGAGTTTTAATCAATAGTTGGTTAAATCCATACATGCAGAATTCAGATATAGAAGGCCAGCTATACTTAGATATACCATGTGCAAAAAAATTCCATGTGTAAAAAAACACAGCTGGGCGCAGTGCCACACACCTGTAATCCCAGCACTTTGGGAGGCTGAGACAGGAGAATCACAAGTTCAAAGCCAAACTTAGCAATGGTGAGGCACTAAACAACTCAGTGAGACCTTGTTTCTAAGTAAAACACAAAATATGGCTGGGGATGTGGCTCAGTGGTCGGGCACCCCCCCCACCCCCAGTTCAATCCCCGGTACTGAAAAAAAAAAATTTTTAGAAGTTCACACTGTGCCTCGCATGCGTGAGGCCCTGGGTTCGATCCTCAGCACCACATACCGAGCAATAAAATAAAGACATTGTGTCCATCTACAAAAAAAAAAAAAAAAAAAATTTAAAAAATTAAAAAAGAAGTTCACACTGCACACCCTTATGGCTGCAGATGTATGAATGTATTCAGAAAAAATAAAAACATTTAAAATCTCTCTAGTATTTTTATTTTTTGGCAGTGCCAAAGATGGAAACCAGGTCTCTCACATGCTAGGCAAATGTTATACCACTGAAATATATCCCCGCCCCTATGTAGTTGTTTTTTTGTTTGTTTGGTTGGTTTTTGGTACTGGGAATTTAACCCTGGGGTACTTTACTACTGAGCTCCATCCCCAGCCCTTTTACACACAAGCATCACCATGCCCCGCCTATGCAGGCATACATATTACTTTTTCAAAAGAACGTGATACAAGTCTATCCTATAAATAAACAATAATTCAGCCCAGTTACATTTTCCTAGTGTTTATTTTTTAATACTAGATAAAAAAATTTCTTAACAGATCCTACAATAAGGTCTGCAATTACTGAACCAGTTTAAATCTGCAAAACAACATGAATTAAAATTACTACCCAAATCAACCACGTCAATTTATGGCATGAAGTAAGAGCAGCTCAATTTTAGACCCAGTCTACCACCAGGCTATGTGTGGGGTCCTAAACAAAACATTTTTGTCTAAATCTCATGTCCTCTCACATAAAGATAATATTTAATACCTGGTTGATGGTGCTAAAGTTATACAAAAAATGTAAAGTATTATAAGCATTCAATTTATTAAAATTCCTAGCCAGGCATGGTGGCACACACTTCTGATCCCAGCAGCTCAGGAGGCTTACGCAGGAGGATCACAAGTTCAAACCCAGCCTTAGCAACTTAGCAAGGCCCTAAACAACTTAGTGAGTTTCTGCCTCAAAATAAAAACCAAAAAATAAAAAGGACTGAGAGTGTGTTAAGTGTAAAGGGTCAAGTGTGCCTGGGTATAACCCCAGGTACCCCCGCCCCCCAAAAAACCAACCTACTCCAAAACCAAAAAAAAAAAAAAAACTAATTAAAATTCCTTGTTAGAATTTCATGAACATTTTACCATCATTAATACCTTTATACCACTCACTTTTCTTAAAAACACTCATCAGTATGAATTTCAGAATAAGAATCATGAATGACAGACTAATTTTATCAATTACAACTCTTTAAGATGTAATTTTCTAAGATTTCGACAAATCTTTTTTTCTGCTTTTGCCAAACCAAGCCCCCCACCGCCCTAATATTGTTCTATAAATCATTAAAATTACCTTTTCAAAGCTGAAAAAGTGAGTAGTGTTTCCAAATGTGCCGAGGCCTGCAGATCCCTTTTCCTTACTGAGTGCTGCTGGATACTGGCTAGAGAGAGTAAATCGTAGTCTGAGAGCAAAGAATCAAGCTTCTCTGAGAAAAAAGTAAAAAAAAGGTTATTAGCAACTAAACCTACTCATCAGCTGTATTACTGCAAAAATGAGAGTGCTAAACAACAGAGTCTTTCTGATGTAATACATTATTAAGTACCTAAATGTACTGCACAACCAACAGCCTATCCTCACCCCCAACCCCGGCATCTCCACATGCTAGGCAAGAGCTCTACCATTGTGCTTCATCCCTAACCCCTGGAGTACTATAAGAAATCTAAACCTGAATATAATGAAGATCTAAACTCTAGTTCTTAGGACATGGAGGTTTTAGATGCTGCAAAGTTAAATAACAACTGAAGGAAGCCATCAGCCACACCTAGGATGCAGAATTCCACAACAAATGACCCCTATTTCTTCAGAAAATAAATGGCTTTGAAAAGAAGGGAGGAGTGGAGACATAATAGATTTAAGAACACAGCAAGCAATCATAATATGTCAATCTTTTTGGATCCTAGGTCAAACAAGTCAACTGTGGAAAGATATTTGAGACAATGAGGGAATTCTGAATATGAACTGCATATTAAGATACTAATTTGGGGGCTGGAGTTATAGATCAGTGATAGAGTGCTTGCTTAGCATGTGTGAGGCACTGAGTTTGATACTTAGCACCACATAAAAATAAATATGTAAAATAAAAAGTTAAAAAGAAAAGACACTAATTTTGATATGTCAAAGAGTACTGTATTATACAATGAGACAACTTCTAGATAAGTCATTTTTGGCTTGTATGTTTAGAATTTCTCAAAGTGTCTGACTCAATCTTCCCATTGCTAAATGGTGCTAAATCTATTCCTTATCAGCTGATATGTAATAAAAAAGAGCAACAAATTTACTTATGGCTTAAGAAACCAAAACTGCAAAAGCAAATCTTTTACAGAAAAACCACATATCCCAAATTAAAGATTAAAAAAAATAGAAGTATTCCTATCACTACTGCTTTCAACAGACACGCAGTATATAAATCTATTGATATTAGAAAGTAAAAAAAAAAAAGAGAGAAAGTAGATTCATAAAACCATACTAATCCCTAAAAAAAAATCAACATAAATTATTTTACCAGACTGAGTTATCATCTAGGAAATGCGAAGACACACTGCCCAGCGTGGTGGCACACGCCTGTAATCCCAGCATTTTGGAAGGCTGAGACAGGAGAATTGCCAGTTCAAAGCCAGCCTCAGCAACAGCAAAGTGCTAAGCGACTCAGTGAGACCCTGTCTCTAAATAAAACACAAAATAGGGCTGGGGATGTGGCGCAGTGGTTGAGTGCCCCTGAGTTCAATCCCTGGTACCAAAAAAAAAAAAAAAGATACTGCCACCAACATCAGGAAAAGCAAAAACAAGTTTTTACTTGATACAAAGAAAGAGTAACTACAATAAACTGAGCATGGTGGCACACACATATAATCCCTGCAATTCAGGAGGATCACAAATTCAAGGCCAGCCTCAACAACTTAGGCAGGCCCTCAGCAGCTGAGACCACAGCTCAAAAACAGAAAAAGTAACTATAATAAAATATATGCTATACCTAAAATCATCTTTCATCACAGAAACTTTGCTACCTTCTTCAAAATCAGGATTTTTAGAAGACAATATGGGCGACCTGAATCTCTTTAAAAACTATCCAAAAAGATTTGAACTTCTGTTTTCCTTTCCTCTCAACAAATATCACTGCAGAAGCAATGGTATTCAAAACCATTCCAATGCTCTCAAAAATAGCAGCAGGAGCTTAAAATACATCTTTATTGATACTGATATAAAATATGCTTTAAAAAGTTTTAGGGCTGGGCATGTAGCTCAGTGGCAGCACACTTGCCCACCATGCACGCACAAGGCCCTAGTTTCAATCCCTCATACCACAAAAAAAAGAATTTTTTTTCAAGTTTTAAAAGACAGAATCATCCCCATAAACACGTCCAATTATTTTGTCAATAAAAAGTTAAAAATCAAAAAAATTAAAGATAGAATCAACCCAACAGTTTTCTCCATCACCTAAATATCCTCAATCAGTACATTCATTCATTTATTCATCCCCTGCTATGAACCAGGCACTAAGTCCAAAAGCTAAAACAGTTATTAACAGAAGAGTCCCTGCCTAACAGCTCATTTTAGGGTGGGAGATCCAGACAATACACACAAAAATATATGTCAATGTTGTGGACATGAAAGCAAGATAAAAGAGAGGAGGTGTGGGTAAGACCAGTTTTCTACAGAGTGCTCAAAGGTAGAACAGTGCCTTAGCACTGCACAATACTTAAACAAACTTGAAGAAAGCTAAGGGCAGGCCCACTGTTACCTGATGGAAGTCAATTTAATAAAAGTTTATTCAAGCTTCTAACTTAAAATTAGAATAAATAAAGTAGCAGCAATTTACACACTTGCTAGATATCACTCTTTGGGTGTTTTTTGTTTGTTTTTAGTTTTGTACTGGAGATTGCCCTCAAGGGCACTTTAAACTGAGCTATATTCCTAGGCCTTTTTATTTTGAGACAGGATCTTGCTAAATTGCTGAGGGTGGCCTCCCAAATTGACATCCTGTCTCCCAAGTCACTGGGATTACCAGCATGCACTATCACAACTGAATGATACCACCCATTTTCTGTTAATAAATTTTCCCTTTAAATTTAATCTAGAGGAAAGCTATTTCAGAAGGGATCAATCATTTTTCTACCAATGGATAACTGTTGATGATTCCGACCCTGCTAGTAATTTCTTTTTGGTACTGGAGATTGAACTCAGGGGCACTTGACCACTGAACCACATCCCCAGCCCTATTTTGTGTTTTATGTAGAGACAAGGTCTCACTGAGTTGCTTAGCGCCTCGCCCTTGCTGAGGCTGGCTTTGAACTCGCAATTCTCCTGTCTCAGCCTCCCTAAGTGCTGGGATTACAGGCATGCGCCACCGCGCCTGGCTTTTTTTTTTTTTTTTTTTTTTTTTAAGTACAAGAGATTGAACCCAGGGACACTTTACGACTAAAACTACATTCCTGTCCTTTTTAAATTTTTTTTGTTTTGAGACAGGTTCTCCCTAAGTTGCTGAGGCTGGTCTTAAACTTGCAAGACTCCTGCCTCAGCCTCTCAAATTGTTTGGATTACAGGCGGGTACCACTGTGCCTGGTAACCCTGCCAGTCATAATGCTGATTGGCACCAACGGAAAATCTCTAAGAGCTTACCATTAATTCACCAACATACATTTATTTATTATTTATTTATTTAGGACTGGTGCATTGAACCCAGGGGCACTCTACCACTGAGCTAAATCCCCGGCCTTATTTTGTATTTTATTTAGAGACAGGGTCTCACTGAGTTACTTAGGGCCTCGCTAAATTGCTGAGGCTGGCTTTGAACTCATGATCCTCCTGCCTCAGCTTCCCAAGCTGCTAGGATTACAGGTGTGCACCACTGCGTCGGGCTTTATTCACCAATTTCTAAGTGTACCCTATAATACACCATGCTGAGTGTTTTAATATAGTATCTCCACAAACATCCCTGAGGTGTTATCCTCATTTTACAGATGAGAAACAGATGCAGAATAATTTATCTAATTTCATAAAGCTAATCTCACACAGTACTGGGTTTTGAACATTGGCCTAACTTAACTGGCTGAAATCCTCAAGTTTTATTGATGTGATACTCTGAAACTCCTCTAAAATCAGTAAGTTCTCCTGGGACTTTCTACCTTTTGGTATCCTACTTCTAAACATGTCAACAAAACATGACCTCCCTCCTTCTGAGCTGTTTTTTATTTGTTTTTGTAGTATTGGGGATTGAACCCAGCATCACAAGCGTTCAACCACTGAGCCATAACCCTAGCTCCCTCCCTCTGAATTCTAAACCCCTTTGTTTATACCTTTCTTCTGGTACTTTGTAGTTATGACATACTTATCTCACCATCAGACTATAAAGCGGCCAAAAAGGAGCTGTGCTTTATCCATCACAGTATCTTTACCTCACAACACCCAGCACAGAACCTGACATCTATCCACACTCATGTTAACAAACTGCACCAATTCTCAGTGCTGAGATGCTGATACAATCCTTAAACCCTTCAACTTCCCTGACACAGACACAGGTTGGTACATGAACTCAGTTTCATTCAAGATCACAATCACTCCTACTGATTCAGAAACTTAACCTCAGTATTGTAGTTTCATTGTCAATATCATGAGTTAGTGGTTTTCAAAGTGTATGTAACCCCCAGACCAGAAGCATCAGCATCACCTGGGAATGTGTTAGAAATGCAAATTTTCAGGTCTGCCCTTAGACCTAATCATTCAGAAATCCTTAGGATGGGGTCCAGAAATCTATTTAACAAACCTTCTAGGGGATTTTCATGCACTCAAGTCTGAAAATCACCATATAAGCAAGGCACGTTGGCACTTGCTTGTAGCCCCAGAGACTTAGGAGGCTGAGGCAGGAAGATCATTTGAATCCAGAACTTTGAGGGCAGCCTAAATAACACAGTAAGAAATCTCTTATTAAAAGAAAAAGACGACCGGGCGCAGTGGCTCACACTTGTAAGCCCAGCACTTTGGGAGGCTGAGACAAGACAATCATGAGTTCAAAGCCAGCCTCAGCAATGGTGAGGCGCTAAGCAACTCAGTGAGACCTTGTCTCTACATAAAACACAAAATAGGGCTGGGGATGTGGCCCAGTGGTTGAGTACCCTTGAGTTTAATCCCTGGTACCAAAAAAAAAAAAGAAAGAAAGAAAGAAAGAAAGGAAAAGAAAAAGAAAACCATTTAACTAAGTTAAAGTAAGGAAAAGGTCAAAGTGAAGGAAAAAATCTTTAAGCACAGGATATTCATTATTTATCTCTGTATTATTTTTTATAACAAAAAGAAGATAAATTAATAACTGGAAATAGCTAGATAAGTTCTAGAACTTCCAAATGACAGGGGGAAAAAATCTGCAACCATTTAAAATGCTGTATACAACTTTTTTTTTTTTTTTTGGTACCAGAGATTGAACCCAGGGGTACTTAACCATTGAACCACATCCTCAGACCTTTTTATATTTTTAGAGACAGGGTCTCACTAAGTTGTTTAGGGCCTCACTGAGTTGCTGAGGCTGGACTTGAACTCAAAATCCTCCTGCCTCAGCCTTGCAAGCAGCTGGGATTATAGGCGTGAGCCACCATACCCAGCTACTACAATTTTTTAAGGTCTGAAAAATAAAAAAATAAAAAGGGCTAGGGATGTGGCTCAGTGGTGAAGGGCCCCTGAGTTCAATCCCTAGTACAAAAAAAAAAAAAAAGAAAGAAAGAAATACTTATGATATGTTAATGAAACAAAGAGAGATTTAAAAAAAAAAAAAAAACTGTTCCTATTGCATGATCTTAATTATTATAAAAACAGGCCTAAAAAATGACAAGATAGTAACATCACTGGTCATTTTAAGTGTATTTTCTATAATAAGCACTTTGTAAATGTAGCTTCCTAACACACTTTAAAATACTTAACAAGTATGTTTGCACTGCAATTTATTCTCTTTTAATAAGCAGATAACTCAAATTGGATGTCCTGGAGCCATCACAACCAACCTAGTAAAAACAGACCTCTCTTTGGAGCCAAATTAGAGCTACTAACTGTTCTTGATATTGTCTTCTCAAGAGCAAGTGAGAAGTGTGGAAAATGTGCCAGAGAGGAAGAAAACTGGAATTTGGGAAATCAGTGAGTAAAATGCCGAGCAAACCATGTGGAGATCACCAAAAGACTCCTAGGTTTCTGGCCTGGGTCCCAAGGTAAATATAGTATAATTCATGGAAGGAGAGGGGGTACTGGATGATATTTAATATTCAACTGTACTTCATTTTAAAAACGGTAACCAGCAGGGCGCAGTGGTGTGCGCCTGTAATCCCAGCACTTTGGGAGGTTGAGATAGGAGGATCCCGAGTTCAAAGCCAGGCTCAGCAATGGCGAGGCGCTAAGCAACTCAGTGAGACCCTGTCTCTACATAAAACACAAAATAGGGCTGGGGATGTGGCTCAGTGGTGGAGTACCCCTGAGTTCAATCCCCAGTGGCCCCTACCAAAAAAAGAAACTGTAACCATTGGTAATCACAATTTTCTATAGCCTTTTCAACTGAATTTGACCCCTCCTTTCTCCAAAAATTCTTTTCTACATGTAAATATCAATAAATATACAATAAACAAGTATAAATTACCAGACTTCTTACAACAGAGTTTATTATAGTTAGTCCTAAAAACTATGTTACCAAAATAATCTTTTTTTGCTCAGTATCTGGTCATGGATTCTTAAAAATTCTACAATGAGGGCTGGGATTATAGCTCACAGGTAGAGCGCTTGCCTCGCATGCGTGAGGCACTGGGTTCAATCATCAGCATCGCATAAAAATAAATAAATAAAATAAAGATATTGTGTCCATCTACAACAAAAAAAATTTTTTTTTTAAATTCTACAATGGCTACTGATTACTCTCTAAAATGAGAGCAGCTGTCTCAACTTTCTATAAGCTGATCCAGCCATCACCCTAAATAACTGAAATTTTTCTCATTTCAGCCATCTACAAACATGAACCAGAAAATAAAAGAAAAAATTTAACTTAAAAGATTATACTGTAGAATTTTTTTAGGTGTCCCAGATCTACTCCTCCCTGTTCCTCCCTGTCAAGTGCTACAGTTTATAGTTTCCCCTACCTGACTTCCTGCCTACTGGTCCTTAGGGATCCCACCCTTCCTTACTGCTTTTGTATCTTTATCACCCCACCTTCACTTCTTTCCTACACCCACATTCTACACTTTTTTCCCTCTTTTCCAACATATTCCATTTATGCATTTATTCAACAAATAATTAAGAATTTCCTATCTTTCAGGCACTAGCGATAAAACAGAGAAATGTATTTCCAGTAGCACTGGAGGAAGAGATCAAACAAAATTATAATGAAGTGTGTCATCTGCTGAGAGAGCAGTTATAGGAAGTTACAGGACACAATAGGAACAGGGTTCCTGCCTGGTGAGCCAAGATGCTTTCCCAAGGAAGCAGTATTAAAATCAAAAAAATAAGGTTGCAGTCAAGAGAAGGAAGAGGTTCTAAGTAGACGGAATAACATGCTGCAGTCCACATGAAACAGAATCTAATACTTAAAGAAGTGAAAGCCACTCAATGAAGCGATGGTGCAGAACAGCACAGTAAAAATAAGATGAGGTGAGCCGGGCGCGGTGGCGCAAGCCTGTAATCCCAGCACTTAGGGAGGCTGAGACAGGAGAATCGTGAGTTCAAAGCCAGCCTCAGCAATGGCGAGGCTCTAAGCAACTCAGTGAAACCCTGTCTCTACATAAAACACAAAATAGAGCTGGGGCTGTGGCTCAGTGGTCGAGTACCCCTGAGTTCAATCTCCAGTACCAAAAAAAGAATAAGATGAGGAGGTTGGGCTCAATGACACACCCCTGCAATCCCAGCAACCCCGGAGGCTGAGGCAGAAGGATCCCAAATTCAAGGTCAGCATTGGCAATTCAGCTAGACCCTGTTTCAAAATTTAAAAAAATAAAGAAGAGCTAGGGACGTAGCTCAGTGGTAGAATGCTCATGGGTGCAATCCCCAGTATCTAAAAAGGAAAAAAGAAAAAAAAAAAAAAAAAGGAGGAGGTAGTATAAGGCTAGAAAGGCAAGCAGAAGTCAGGTTAAAGGACCATGGAACAAAATTCAGGATTTTGGACTCTGGACAAGGACAACAGCTGTTAGTTAGAAATATCATGATAACCTCAGTGTGGAATATGTGTCAGAAAGGAAGAAAACTGGAATCTGGGAAATCAGTGGTAAGATGCTAAGCAAACTAGTGGAGATCACCAGAAGACTACTAGATTTCTGGCCTGGGTACCTTGGTAGATATGGTACAATTCATGGAGGTGTTAGAGGGGTGGGCGGGGACTGGATGCTGAAAGACTCTAGAATGGCATAATCTTGTTCCTTATATACAATTCTCAACTCCCCTGCTCACTTACATAGGACTTCTTTTGCATTAAGTCATCATATGTTTCCATCTGTGTTACTTGATAAGCCATACAGTGATTTTAAGTGGGAAGAAAGTAAAACTATATTATAGTATGATTCTCAACACTGACATGAGTGATAAAAAGAGAGCTAATACTTTGCTCCTTTTAAAATGTTCTAAAAGAAGAATAAAGAAAAAGCAGGATTTTCAGGCCTATGATAAACGCTCTATGGATGTACATGTGGAATTGCCTACAAGAGATTTGATAAACCTTCGACTCCATCCTTTTCTTACACCCAAACTGTTCTGTATCTGCGATAAGCTTTTATGGCCATTGACCACAGTGTGATGACCTAAAGTATAGCCAAGTTTCTTTCTCTGAACTCAAGAGTCGCTGTTAAGGGGCTGGGATTGTAGCTCAGCGGTAGAGCGCTTGCCTCGCATGGGTGAGGCCCTGGGTTCAATCCTCAGCACCATATACAAAGCAATAAAATAAAGACATTGTGTCCATCTACAACTAAAAAAATACTTTAAAAAAAAAAAAAAAGAGTCACTGTTAAGTTAAAACTAATATTTAAGCCGGCATGGTGGTGCATACCTGTAATCCTAGCACTCTGGGAGGCTGAGACAGGAGAATTGTGAGTTCAAAGCCAGCCTCAGCAACAGGTAGGCACTAAGCAATTCAGTGAGACCCTGTCTCTACATAAAACACAAAATAGGGCTGGGGATATGGCTCAGTGGTTGAGTACCCCTGAGTTCAATCCCTGGTACCAAAAACAAAAAAAAAACCTAATATCTAAACCTCAAAAGGGTATATATAAATTTTTGCTTATATAAATACAAGTATAAATATGTATATGTATAGCTACACACACACACATACTGATGGATAATTGTCCCCATGTATTTGTGAGCAATGTAAATAAATTGTTATAGAAGAAAACATTTGTGAACCTTTTACATTTTCTTTTTTTGCAACAAACTGCATTTTCCTAGAACACAACCTCCAAGTGTAACGAAGAACCCCTTCGTTCTCTGTACTCTGCTTACTCTCCAATTGCTCTGCTGTATGAAATCCGAGTTCTCCCAAAATTATACCATCAAGTCGGGCACAGTGGCGCATGCCTGTAATCCCAGCGCCTCAGGAGGCTGAGGCAGGAGGATCGTGAGTTCAAAGCCAGCCTCAGCAAAAGTGAGGCACAGCTGGGGTTGTGGCTCAGTGATAGAATGCTTTCCTAGCACATGTGAAGCACTGGGTTCAATCCTCAGCACTGCATAAAAATAAACAAAATAAAGGTATTGTGTTCATCTACAACTAAAAAAGCAAGGCACTAAGCAACTTAGGGAGACACTGTCTCTAAATAAAATACAAAATAGGAGCCGGGTGTGGTGGCTCACGCTTGTAATCCCAGCACTTAGGGAGGCTGAGACAGGAGAATCGCGAGTTCAAAGCCAGCCTCAGCAATGGCAAGGCGCTAAGCAACTCAGTGAGACCCTGTCTCTACATAAAACACAAAACAGGGCTGGGGATGTGGCTCAGTGGTCGAGTGCCCCTGAGTTCAATCTCCAGTACCC
>PVHX01017342.1:0-26123 GCA_004024805.1 Geosciurus inauris | reverse complement strand
CAAAATAGGGCTGGAGATATGGCTCAGTTGTTTGAGTGCCCCTGAGTTTAATCCCCGGTACCAAAAAAACAAACAAACAAACAAAAAAACACCACCATCAGTGTCATGCTTCATTTCTTTGCTTTTTTGCTTTTTTTGGTACCACGGATTGAACCCAGGAGTACTCAACCACTGAGCCACATCCCCAGCCCTATTATGTGTTTTATGTAGAGACAGGGTCTCACTAAGTTGCTTAGCACCTTGCTGTTGCTGAGGCTGGCTTTGAACTCGCTATTCTCCTGTCTCAGCCTCCCAAAGTGCTGGGATTACAGGTGTGTGCCACTGTGCCCAGCATGCTTCTATTCTTTAATTTTTTTTTTAGTTGTAGATGGACACAATATCTTTATTTATTTTTATGTGGTGCTGAGGATCGAACCCAGTGCCTCATGCATGCAAGCAAGCACTGGCATACTTCTATTCTTGATGTCAGAAGTGGAAAAGGACTGCTATGAAGTATTTACAGTATCTGTGCAGAAGAAACATGAGACCAGCTCTTCAGCACTCTTGAAAATACAGAGTAGGAGAGAAGCTGCCTGACCAGGTTGTGAAATAAGCCCTAAGCACGGATGAATCCCTTCCTCAGTCTAAAGGATAAGGAGAGAAGTGCTCTTTGGAACCCCAAAGCCTGGGAGCTAAAAATGTAATTTTATGGGTTTTTACCAGAAGGGAGGATGGAGTTTCAGCGACCTCCACTAATTAATTCCCCATCAAGAGCTTTTGACCACAGGGCATGGTGACACTCACCTGTAACCACAATGACTTGGGAGGCTAAAACAGGAGCAAGTTCAAAGATAGCCTTGGCAACTTGGTGAGACTCTGTCTCAAAATAAAAAATAAAAAGGGATGGGAATGTAGTTCAGTGGTAGAGCATTTTTGGGTCCAATTCCCAGTACCAATAAAATTTAAAAAGGGGAGAAAAGTGGGGGAGGGTACTGAGGTACCTATCTCCTTGGCTAATTTAAGAACTAAGTTAAGAGATACAGTCTATGAAAAGTCCTTCATTTCACTTCCCTACCCCAGTAAAACCTATCCCTGCCCCTCCTTTCCTACCAATTTTTCTCAGGTTATCTTCAAATTAATAGTTCAGTTGCATAAACTCCACATCTCTCACAAATAGAAAATGATGAAGGATCCAAAAATCAACTATATTTGGCCTTGCAGGACACACCTAATGTTCTGGAATATTCTGTGAAAGCCAAAAAGATTTTGCCAGTTTCCCTATCACAGCTCTTTGCTCAACTCTTCATTCTATCCTAATTTATCTCTTTGACTAGTACAAAACAGAGTTATATTAATCTCCCTCAGAGCATTAGGATTGTTAAGTGTTTCGATTTCAAAAGAATGCAGTTTATAAGCAAAATTAACATGAAAAGAGGAAGCCAGATGTCAAAATACTGAGCAAAATGGTGCTGTTAATGAAATGAGCACTGTTATATGAAGAATCACCAAGCCAATAACCTCAAGTTTCAAATACAAATATTCATCCCTCATCTATGACCCATATTTTTTCCTTCCACCCACTACATCCTCTTTCGTTAAAAGTAACTCAAAGGGAAAACAATTTTGAAATCAAAGTAAGACTTATACACCCCAGCTGCAACTTCAATAAGATACCATCATGACTAAGCTCATATGATTCATAACTTTCCTAAATTATGCAATTCATAACAGTTCGACTGAAATCATTTTTGGTGACCTATAGAGTACTCCAAAAGCCAGGCTTCTATTTATTATATATATTTTTGCCCTTCAGAAAAATGTTATAAGCTGGGCATATAGGTGAACACCTGAAATCCTAGCAACTCAGAAGGCTGAAGGAGGAGTATCGCCAGTTTCGAGGCTAGCCTTGGCAAGTTAGCAAGACCCTGTCTCAAAATAAAAATCACTAGGGATATAGCTTTGTGGTAAGCCGCTGGGTTCAATCTCCAGTACCACAAAATAAATAATAAATAGATAAATTTTAAAAAAAGAAAAATGCTATATATACCTAATCAGTATTTAGTACTGCAGTATGTAACATGTGTAGACAAAAGGTTAATAACAATAAGCATGGTCTGAAACTACTTGTCAGTCTTGACCAACTCAATCTCAATCATGATAAGATGGAGTTAAGGGGTGTGCCTTTGTCCTTGGTGAGAGAAGTCTCTGCTTCCTGGGTGCCAAGATCCCAGCTGCTTTCCTCTGCCACACAATTCTGCCATAATGCTCTGCCTCACCTTGTTCCCCAAGGAAGGGAGCTGGCTACCTATGGACTGAAACCTCCAAAACCGTTAGCGCCCATGTAAGCTTTTCCTCTTTAAATTGTTTTTGTTAGATGTTTTGGTAACAGTGACAAAGAGCTTCAAAACAGAAGGGGGAAAAGTGCCAGAAATAAAAGAAATTATACTTGGAGACTTAAAAAAAAATATTGAGTTAAGCAAAAAATGACATCCTGAGCTGTCAAACATCCTGTGCTGTATAACATACACAAAAGTCAATTCTTCAAATGCCCACAAAGCATATATGTTCACTATGTAAATCTGACGATTCCCTACAACTTCCTAAGACCCATTTTTCCTACCCATTAAAAAAACTAGACACAATCTCTAAAGTTCATTACAGTCTCTAAATCTTAAAAGTCTCATTCTGTCATCAGGAGTGCCTTTATTTTCCCTCCTCAACTACATAATCTTAAAGTCTAGGCTCAACTATCACCTCCCTCAGGAAGTCTTGGCTCCCTTCCTAGTCTGCATTCAGCATCCACTTCATGATGATAATATCTGCCATAATGTGCCCATCACTCTCCTCTTGTTTTAGAAGTGTCTGTTTAGATCTCTGTATGGGTCTCTATTCTGCTATGCCATGAGCTTTTTGCCCTTCTCAGTACTGGGAAGTGAACCCAGAGGCACTTTACCACTGAGTTACATCTCCAGCCCTTTTTATTTTGAGATGGGGTTTTACAGTTTTATTTAGAGACAGGGTCTCACTAAGTTGCCCAAGTTGGCCTTGAGTTGGGTGCAGTGGCGCAAACTTGTAAACCCAACAGCTCAGGAGGCTGAGGCAGGAGGTTCATGAGTTCAAAGCCAGCCTCAGCAAAAGTGAGGCGCTAAGCAACTCAGTGAGACCCTGTCTCTAAATAAAACATGAAATAGGGCTGGGGATATGGCTCAGTGGTCAAGTGCTTCTAAGTTCAATCCCCTGTACGCCTTCCCCAAAAAAGCAAATCAAGCTGCCCTTGATTTGCAATTCTGCCTCAGCTTCCCAGGTATATGCCACCACATCAGGCTATGCCATAAATTTTTTTAAATGGATATAATCTGGCTCTGCATTTCTGATGTCATTCATAATACTTGGCGGACAGTGTAAGTGCTTCAAACATTTGATGAATAAATGGGTAAGTCTATGCAGTTTTCTGGCACAGATGATCTGCACTTTACTAATTAAAAAAACACACTTGGTTAAAAAAAACTTATGATGTGCAAATGTTGCTGAGAATCAGTCTAGAAGTAATGCTTTTTCTCTATGTTGAATGCTTATTTTTTCACCTGAGAATAAGAAAATAATAAGAAGTAAATGTCAGACAGATGAAAATATAATTTTTGTATCTCAAAATAGATGTTTTTCCTTATCATTAACATTTATCCTTAAAATTAAGCAGATCCTTAACCCTGTCCTTCCTGACAACCAAACTTCAAAATTTTTCCTTCAGCTTGTATTGACTTAGCACTCCCTAACTAGCTCCCTTGCACCTTTTCTTAAACAGTCACTTTATAATTCATTTCAAAATGAGACAACCACAAGGCAGTTATTCAGGGGCGAACACTCAACACTTTAATACCCCTATTAAAGGGGTTGGGATGTCAGCTCAGTGTAGGAGGCTTGCCCAGCACATGCGAGGCCCTGGATTCTATCCCCAGTACCAGGGGGAAAATGCCATCGGTCAATTTTAATTTCTGTCCGTGAAGTAAGAAAACATATACTGTTTCACTTTATTTTTTTTTTTTAGTTTTTTAAAAATTTTTTATTACTTGTTGATGAATCTTTACTTTATTTGTATGCGGTGCTGAGAACCGAACCCAGTGCCTCACACATGCTAGGCAAGTGCTCTACCACTGAGCTACAACCCCAGCCCTCACACTTTATAATTAATTAACAGAACGGTATTGCATTAACTTTTAAAACGCAAAGGCCCCTGAGACACAGTATAAGCTCACACAAACTAACTTGCACCCATCCTTAAAATCCAATCTCTCCAGAAAAATCGAATAGGGACTCTTTATTTTATAGGCTCAAAACTGATCAAATGGGTCATCCTTGTTCATTTCTTTTTAAATTTATAAGGAAAGCATTCACGGCGGCAGGCTCACAGTTGGCTTGGCAGGTTTTAGCTTCCCCTACGCCCCAAGCATCTCCACTAAGCTACAACCTGAAATAAGAACGTGCTTAGGATGATGGCAAAACCCAACTGCAAAACTCCAAATTCTGTCAGAAAATGCAAACGAAACCACTCGAGTCGCCGCCTTCAAACGAGATTCCTGCACTCAGTACCTCCTACAGCAGCAATTCCAGTTCGCTGCTTGGAGGGCCAGCAGAACCCTGGAGCTCTGGGCCCCGCCTCTGGTAGCGGCGCACAGCCCACCTCCCGCTCCACACCAGCCGCCCGACCCTCACCTCCGTCGCCACACTCCAGCGGGCCTGGGTCCGCACTGGAGACCCCGCGGGCGAGCCCGTCTCGGCAACCTGCCCCGAACGCAGCGCCACACCCCCTTCCCACCGGGAAGCCCGGGACGCGCCCCGCCGCGCGCACCCCGCCCCCGAACACCTGACAGGGCCCGCTCCCCTCGCCTCCTCGGCGGCCCATGCCGGATCGTCCCCGGGTCTCACCGAGTCGCTGGCGGGAGCCGAAAGTCGGATCGTCCGGAGGTCGCGGCGCCAGCACGAAGGGAACCAGGCTGGTCAGAAAGAGGAGACGCTGCCTCATGTTCCCGGCCCTGCGCGGGCTCCACCACTCTCAGCCGCCTGCGCCTGCCGGGGACTCGGGAAACTGCTCACATTGGGGGAGGAAGGGATCCACCCGGCTCGGCCCCTCAAACCTCCTTCCCGCCCGCGCCGCCTACCGGGAAAACTCTAGAGCCAGGCTCGAGGCCCCCGGAAGTGCAGGCGGTGCTCGGAGCGCCGGCTCTACCCGCTTCCGGCAGCCGCCGACCCCCGCACCGCCCACTGCCGGAAGCCGGCGCCGCGCGGCACGCCGGGAAGCCCGGCTCGCCTCGCCTCGCCCCGCCCCGCCCCACGCGGACAGCCGGGCGCTATGCCAGTCGGCTTCCCGCCTGCCCTGCCCGCGGCCTGCCTGGCGCGTCGGGCCGGAGCTCGGCCGGTGCCTTCCTGCCCACGGCCCGCGAAGCCCGGACTCGACGCAGCCCCTGTATCCGGCGACCGCGGAGAAGGAAGGCGGGAGTTCGCTAGCACGCCTCCGGCGCGTGCTGCCGCCGCCTGCTGCCGCCGCCTTCACCGCGCTGCCCACGTGCAGTTGGGCCTCGCGTCAGTCCTTCAGTTAAAGGCGCTGTAAAGTGCATTCGGGGGCCGACAGGACGCAGCTGGCTCGACGCCGCAAGCTCTGCGCTCGTGCTTGGGTGGAGGGCCAGCCGCAGTGCCCTAGGGACCAAGGCCGCGCCCGGCATTGACCACAGCCCGCTTTTCGGTGTCCAGCTCCTGGTCTCATTACCGGAGCCCAGGCCTCTGTGCCTCCGCGCCTCGGCTGCCACGAAAAAGGGTGGGGAGAGTAATGAGCGCTTTCCGGGTGCGCATTTGCTGAGGCAAGGGTCTGCAGCATTTTCAAGAGCTAGAATCCTAAGACCTGACTCCTTACCCGTGACTCCAGGAGTCAATCCATCCACAAGTTGATATAGTTAAGTCCTCTACTTGATGTGTTTAGCTTGGACGGGCAGTTTGTTTGCAATCCTTTGCAGAATTTTACCTCTGAAGTTTAGTGTTAATGTAGCTGAATAAAGCATTCGAAAAAGGTTTGGTATAAAAAAATTTTTATTGAAATACTGGGGATCAAACCCAGTGCCTTGCACATGCTAGACAAGTGCTGTACTACTGAGCTACACCCCCAGCCTTATTTTGAGATGGTGTCAGCCTAAGTTGCCCAAGCTGGCCTTCAACTTGTGATTCTCTTGCCTCAATCTCCCTAGCAGCTGGGACTACAAGCTTGTGCTGCAGCCCTGGGGCTAATTTTTGTTTTACTTTGACTGAAGTTCATCCAAGTAGGGCCAAACCTTTTCCACCCAGAGTGAGCTGGTGATGAATCCTTGCAATCCTAGCAACCCAGGAGGCTGAGGCAGGAGGGTCTCAAGTGCTAGGCTAGCATGGGAAATTTAGCAAAACCCGGTTTCAAAGAAAAAAGGGCTGAGATGTAGCTTGGTACAGCACCCTGTGTTCATTCCCCAGCGTGGAAGGGGAAGATAAAACCTCCTAATCCATTTTCTCATAACCAGAAGCCCTAGATTTTCAGGGGCGATCCAAATTTCAGGTAGTATTTCCCATTCACAAACCAGGACCCAAATTGGGTTCCAATTTGAAGCCCATCTTTAGCAATTGTTTTGGCCTTTAAGATGAAAGAGAACCACATGGGGGAGTTCAAGAGCCAGAGGAGACTGGGGTTGTGGCTCAGTGGAAGAGCATTTGCACAGCATGTGTGAGGTGCTGGGTTTGATCCTCAGCACCACACATAAATAAAGTTATTGTGTCCACCTACAACTTAAAAAAAAAAAAAAAAAGCCAGGCATATAGGCCTATGCCTATAATCCTAGCACTTTAGGAGGTTGAGACAAGAGAATCACGAGTTCAAAGCCAGCCTCAGCAAGGGCGAAGCACTAAGCAACTCAGTGAGACCCTGTCTCTAAATAAAAACACAAAATAGGGCTGGGGATGTGGTTCAATGATGGAATACCCCTGAATTCAATCACGGGTACCAAAAGACATACCAGTAAAGACTACTGGTGGAGTTGGCAGTCCAAGTCACTGGTTTTCAAATATTCTCTTACTATCTAAAAAGAATTTTTTCTTTTAATATGTGCCCACAGGCTGGGGATATACCTCAGTGGTAGAGGGCTTTCCTAGGATGCACAGGCTTTGGGTTCAATCCCCAGTAGAGCCAATTTTTTTAAAAAGTACCCCCTCGATAGATTTTTTAATTTTTTCATCATAAGTATAAGTTGTTGCAAAGCATGTATTTTCCAGCTTAAATACACTTAGTTAAATGGTCACATCATTCTTCAATGTTTTTCCAATGGAATATAAATACCTCAGAGATTTCATAGCTTCTGTGGCAGGCTCCAAGATAATCCACCCTTTGTATAGTCAGTCCCCTTCCACCCTAGACCACAGTTAGTCTGTGTGACCCATAGTCACATGCACAACAGAATGGTATGTCACTTCCAAGATTAGGTGATAAGACATGCCTTCCATCTCAGGTGTCCTCTGGCTTGACAGTTTTCTCAGATGACACAGACTGGAAAAGCTAACTTCATGTCATGAGAAACCTGTGGAGAGGACGATAGGAACAGAAGTCCATGAGTTTAGAAAGAATTTTCTAGCTCCAGGCAAGTGTTGAGATCATAATAGCCCCCAACTCCACAGCCTGACCCTCAGAAACTGTAGGAGATAAGAAATGGTGGTTGTTTTAAACTCCTCAATTAGAGGTAATGTTACATAGTCATTATCATCTGTATAAAAAAAAATCATAAACAAGTTATCTAGATCCTAGGTTCATCTTAACATCTGTAATGATTATGTATGTGGTGCTTGGGATCCAACTGAGGGCCTCATATATGCTAGGGAAGCTCTGACAACTGAGCCCCAAAGTGATTTTTGTAATCACAATGATTAATGCATATTAATTGTACAAATTAATGGGTTTCAGTGAGTCATTTCCATACATGCATGTATTGTGTGCTTTGTTCTTATCCACCCTCCCTAGTAACTAACCTCTCCCCTCCTCTGCCCTGAAAAGTCCCCCTTCTATTTTCAGGTCATATGTCTTCTTTTCTCTCTTTTATTTTATTTTTTTATTCTTAAGTTTCCACATATGAAAGAACACAGACAATACTTGTCCTGTGTCTGACTGACTTCAGTTAACAAGATGTCCTCCATTTCATCCATTTTCTCATAAAGAGTATGATTCCATTCTTTATGGATGAATAATACTCCATTGTGGTTATATACATCTTTTTTTTTTCTTTTGGTACTGGGGATTGGACCCAGGTGTGCTTAACTACTGAACTATATCCCCCAGCTCTTTCTATTTTTTTTATTTTGAGACAGGGTCTTGCTAACTTGCTTAACGTTTTGCTGAGACGCTGAGGCTGGCCTCTGTCTCAGCCTTCTGATTGAGATTATTGGCGTGCACCACCATGCCTGGCTAGGACTAACTTCATTTAAGGGGTCTTTTTTCATGAATCTGTTTCAGGAATATAAAATAAGTGGTTAACAATTTTGAATGATTTGCACTTTGCTTTTTGGCAAATTTCAGTTTATTTTTTTTTTAAATATTTTTTAGTTATACATGGACACAGTGTCTTTATTTTTGCTTTTACTTATTTTTATGTGGTGCTGAGGATCGAACCCAGTGCCTCACACATGCGAGGCAAGTGCTCTGCCACTGAGCCACAATCTCAGCCCCAAATTTCAGTTTATTCTTAAGGGAAAGCAATAAAATCCACAACTAATGTGCAACTGTCATCTTATCCTAGCCATTTAACCTCTAACCCTTTGCTAAGTCTGTATTGAGTAATTGTGTCTGGCCTCCTTCCCCTTCTCTTCCTGTCCTGCCCACTGTCAGAGAGGCTGTCCTGTGTCACAAGCTGAGACACTGGGGATCCAAAAGAAAAGCAGTAAAGCCGTAGATAAGAAGGCTCTGAACAGAAAAAGTATCAGGATCTTAGGGGAGTAGCTTTTATATCTTTGACATGGCTCAGAACTTTTCCAGAAGCCGGGTGCGGTGGCTCAAGCCTGTAATCCCAGCACTTAGGGAGGCTGAGACAGGAGAATCACGAATTCAAAGCCAGCCTCAGCAACGGCGAGGTGCTAAGCAACTCAGTGAGACCCTGTCTCTACATAAAACACAAAATAGGGCTGGGGATGTGGCTCCGTGGTCGAGTACCCCTGAGTTCAATCCCCAGTACCAAAAAAAAAAAAAAGAGGAAATCAGAGGTGAACTATCTGGTGCTGCAGACTCCATGTGCAGATCACACGGTAGCTAAAGTGAAAGGTGTCCCCAGAGCTGTGCAATTTACAAGCAGAATGTGGCATTCCTACAGGAAGCCAAAAAGTCAGGGTCAAGACTCCTGACCAATGAGATCTGCTTATGAAAATGTTTTAGAATTTAGACTACAGAAAAAAACAATCACTCTTGCTTCCACGCTGCTGAGACTATGCATATATCCTAAGGAGAATCACCCACCCTGTAGTGCCTCTCTCTTCTCTTGTCTGGTTTAGGAGTCCCCTAATTCGTCCTAACTTTTTTATTTTTCTTTCTTATGTGTGTGTGTATTAGTTACCAGGGGTGCTCTACCACTGAGCCTCCCGAGTTGCTAGAGTTACAGATGTGTGCCCCCAAACCTGGCTTAGAATTTCTTTTTTTTTCCTTTTCTCTTTTGGCAGTACTGGAAATTGAATCCAGGCCCTTGCACATGCTAGGCAAGCCTGTTACCAGTGAGCAATATCCCCAACCTAAAGATGTGAATTTGAAATATACAAAGGAATGTGGTTGTCTTCAAGTTCAGTGATGGTTTCAAGCCCCTATGTTTAGGGTTTACTTGTTTTATTAATGTCATTTTGTGTGTGTGTGTTTGTGGTACCAGGGATTGAACTCAGGGGCACTCGACCACTGAGCCACATCCCCAGCCCTATTCTGTGTTTTATTTAGAGACAGGGTCTCACTGAGTTGCTTAGCACCTCGCCATTGCTGAGGCTGGCTTTGAACTCAAGATTCTCCTGTCTCAGCCTCCCTAAGTGCTGGGATTATAGGCATGCACCACTAAGCCCGGCTAATGTCATTTTTTTAAAAATATGTTTTAGTTGTCAATGGACCTTATTTTATTATTCATATCTGTGCTGAGAATCGAACCCAGTGCCTCATACATGCCAGGAAAGCGCTTATGGAGCCACAACTCCAGCCCTGTTAATGTCATTTTGGCTGTAACACTTGTATATCCAAAAGAAAGCTTTTGTAGTCTTAATGCATAAAACAGGCAAAGCAGAATTACTCTGTTTGAAGTACTTCTGGATTATCCCGTAGAATCATTTCTTCTTCTGGAGTTTATATGTTCCCGAGTATAACATGTGAGGCAGGGATGACAACCCCGGACTCCTGAACTCCAGTCCAGGGAGCCATTGCCCAAACTATGACATCTCTGCAGTCAACTCCGGAAAATGTATCCTAGAGGAGACAGGCTAGGCTTTATTTATTTATTTTTTAATTTTTAGTTGTAGAAGGACAAAATACCTTTATTTTATTTATTTATGTGGTGCTGAGTATTGAACCCAGTGCCCCACACAGGCCAGGCAAGTGCTTTACCACTGAACAGCCCCAGCCCCTAGTTTAGTTTTGACTGCCTTCTGACCAGTGAGTGTGTATCCAACAGCTGGTGCTAACAGGATCATCGACCCAGTACAACATACTAAAAAATAACAGCTGGGAGGCCAGTTGTTCACTGATTGCTACCTCCAGGGCAGGGCATTCAGGTTGAGCATTTAATGCAAGATTCAAATGAATAAGACATCTATTTTGAGAGTGAGAAGAGGGCACAATGCTCTCTTACGTAGTAGAGGGTACTCGGCTCTTACATGATCTTAGCTCTTCGAGAGGTAGAAGAATAATTGCCCTTGAGATTTTTCTTAAGAAGAGAAAAATAGGGTAACTTAACTCAGGTATGTAATCTTATCTCATTATAACCCATGAAGGACAGGAAAAAATTATTAGTACCACTTTCTACCTAACAAGTAACACATGGCCAGGCATGGTAGCACATGCCTGAAATCCCAGCAACATGGAAAAGTGAGGCAAGAGGATCACAAGTTTGAGCAACTTAATGAGACACTGTCTCAAAACAAAGCATAAAAAGGGCTGGGGGTGTGGCTCAATGGTAGAGGCCCTCTGGATTCAATTCCTAGTAACAACAACAACAAAAAAAGTAATATGTTCTCCCAAAACCATGAGGCTCCTTCTTCACTTTGGACCGAACAAATCAGCAATAGTTTTCTTTAGCTTTAAGGAAGCTGCTCATTCTGTCTGGGCAGCAGGAAGAATGTTAGATGAGAAGACTGAGAAGTCAAAGGCAGATGAATCTTCCAAATGCTTTATCATTGGGACTTTTCGTTGAAAATAAGAGGTACCACTCTGGCTAAGTAGAAAAGGAATTTATTGGCTGTCTAATAGTTCACCTAATTGATGAGAAGGCTGAAAAGCCAGATGCAGAAAACAAGAATAAAGAAAAATGTTCACCCAGGGCTCCGTGCATGCTAGGCAAGTGCTCTAGGCAAGTGATCTACCACTGAGCTCCATTCACAGCACTTTTTATTTTGAGACAGGGTCTCACTAAGTTGCTGAGGGTCTTGATAAATTGCTGAGGTTGACCTTGAACTTATAGTCCTCCTGCCTCAGCCTCTCAAGTTGCTGGGATCACAGGCGTGTGCCACTGCACCTTGCAAATCAAGGGAAATGGACAGTGTGACTCTGCCAAGCCATGCCCAGCAGATGAAAGGACATCACCACCTGCATTGCTGCTATGGAACATGACCTTCAAGTCACCATTGGACCATCTAGGCCACCAAGAACAAATCCCTAAGCATTTCTGCAAGATTCTGCATCATGAGTAGTCATCTTGGCCCAGGGCACAAGCCTGTCTTCCAGCAGCCAACCAAGAGGACTCTGGCTCCATCTCCTACCAAGACTCATACAGTGAGGCATAGGGGGTTTTCAGATACTGAGAGGGAATTATGACCAGTGCCCACTATAGTCCCTCCTACCTTGAAGTCTCACAGCCTATTGATCTGAAAATGGGGAAAACCAGAAATAACTTGAATAGCACCATAGGGACCAAACTATGAAGTAAGATCCTGCTCTAGTGAATTCTTCCCACTAATGCCAGAGAGGGTACCTTCTGACCCAGTGACAACAGAAACTAGGCCAGAAAGTAAGAACACACAGGCAAAGCTTTAGTTGGTAGGGGTGGGGAGGAATGTTAACTCGGGGGGCGGGTGGAGAGGAAGAGAGAGAGAAAAGGAAAGGGAGACAGAAATAGGGAGAGGGGAGAGATGGGAGAGATCATGCTATTCCTGGAACAAAGGAAGGATGAGTCTTTTTTTTTTTTTTTTTGGTACCAGGAATTGAAGCTAGGGAGGCTCAACCACTGGGCCACATCCCCAGCTCTTTTTATATTTTATTTTGAGAGAGGGTCTTGCTAACTTTTTTTTTTTTTTTAATTTTGGTACTGGGGATTGAACTCAGGGGCACTCGACCACTGAGCCACATCCCCAGCCCTATTTTGTGTTTTATGTAGAGACAGGGTCTCACTGAGTTGCTTAGCGCCTCGCCATTGCTGAGGCTGGCTTTGAACTCGCAATTCTCCTGTCTCAACCTCCCTAAGTGCTGGGATTACAGGCGTGCGCCACTGCGCCTGGCTAGGGTCTTGCTAACTTGCTTAGGGCCTTACTAAGTTGCTGAAGCTGGCCTTGAACCCATGATCCTCCTGCCTCAGTCTCCTGAGCCACTGGGATCACAGGCTCATGTTTGACAAGGACAAGTCTTAACAGGTTGCTGGGGTGGGCTAGGGAGAAGTCCTGTGACTTGAGGGGCCATCTAGTTCCTATGAGATGATTCTCCTGCTCAGGACAATCACCAGTAACTGCTCCTGCTTGGGGAGGAGGGAAATGTCACCCTGGGATGACCTGCTAGCAGGCTCCAGTTGTTCCTGGAAGGTGTAGGACGATGACTGAAGACTTCTAGGCACCCTCCATGGGGTCTGGAACAGGACGTTGTAGAATCTGGCAATTGATGTCCCTGCAAATATTGAAAATACCTTAGTTATTCTTACCTTGGTGTGCTCAGCCTTGAAGGGGAAAGGCTAGGTAAATTTAGGGCTAACAAACCTTGTGTGACCAGTTTAAAGATAAACACTCCTTAAATTGATATGCTTATATGCAGAACTGAGCAAGCATCTGACCCAAAGTTTAAGACAAAGGGGGCAGATACAAAATGGAGACGGCAATGCCAGTTTGATCCTTCTTCAGTTACCTCTTGGGCATTAGCAGTAAGGCATAGGGGTTGAGGCGTTGGTGCTCTTTTTTTAGCAAAAGCAGCTTAGTCCCTGTTATAACCCAGGGCTTTGGCTAGTTTTTGTGGTACTTTTCATGGGTCATAGGCATAGGTTAAAGCCCTGGGAGTACATCTGCCCTCTGACCCCTGACTGTCTCACAACCATCTCCCCAAAATCTAATATTAAAAAACCATTCCAAGCCGGGCGCGGTGGCTCAAGCCTGTAATCCCAGCACTTAGGGAGGCTGAGACAGGAGAATTGCGAGTTCAAAGCCAGCCTTAGCAATGGCGAGACGCTAAGCAACTCAGTGAGACCCTGTCTCTACATAAAACACAAAATAGGGCTGGGGATGTGGCTCAGTGGTCGAGTGCCCCTGAGTTCAATCTCCAGTACCAAAAAAAAAAAAAAAAAAACATTCCATTACTAAGAGAAACTAATGTCAAGATGAAATCTCATAAGAATCCATTTCTTGGAGATTTTTTTTTCACACAAAGAATTATACAAATCTAACTATCTTTGAATGAAGTTTCCCCATCAACTTCATCAAGACAGATGAGCTCCTCCTCGTAAGTCCAACAGCACTGGTTCCTAGATGTGCATCCAGAACTGAAAAGGACTTAAGTGAGCAGCTACTCAAGAAGGGGCCAGGGTGCCAAACCTCCCTGCCAGCTTGCTGTGCATAAGCTAAAAACAACCTGCCAGATAAGAAGTATTGCCTTCACAGCTTGAAGAGAACATTCTCTAAAGAAACTCGGCTGACTACAAAAGTTTGAATGAGGAAATGTTTCTTTTGTCTTTTGAGCATTTTTTTCCTGCCATTTTTATCACTGTGCTTTTATTTGACACCTTTTATATACAAGAGTCTTAGGTCAACACTTTGAAGCAGCATCTCATAGCTGGTTGTTGTTCAGTTAAGCAAATAAAATTACTAAACATATATCACGTTACATGCCAAGACACAGAGAAGGAAGTCACGGTCTCCATCCTTAAAAATCTCTTCACTCCTGTGGGAGAGACTTGGAATCTTTCACATTATCGCTGATAGCTGCAATGGTGGGTGTGTGGTAAAAAGCCTGGAAGCAAAACGGCTGAGGTTTGGCTCCTTGCTGGAACGCTTGCCTAGCAAGCACAAGGACCTGGGCTCAATTCCCAGTACCACAGAAAAAGGTGGGGGGAGTAAATATCTGTGGGGTCAACAGAGTATGGGCTTCTGCGAGGAGGAAGGCAAACTGTCCCAGACGGGCCACCATCTTCTCTCACCCACTAGTCCCATAAATGGTCTTCTTGCCTCCAGTGAGGTTCCTCCAGGCATCCAAGGGAGCTTTTCAAACCCCAGTGAGGGCTGGGCTGTGGCTCAGTGGCAGAGCGCTTGCCTCGCATGCGTGAGGCACTGGGTTCGAACCTCAGCACCACATAAAAATCAATAAATAAAATAAAGATATTTGTGTCCATCTACAACTAAAAAAATATTAAAAAAAAAATCAAACCCCGGTGAAACACCTTTCCTGGTTTTGCATGATCCAGGAGATATATTTCCAGCTTTTATGCCTGCCAACAGGGCTCTCCCCAACTTGCTCCCCATGGCCCTAAGTTCCCTCCTCTCCTCCCACAACACTCAACAGTTAGCCATTCTCTCTTTAAATTCCATGCCTAGGCACATGTTTTTCTTTATTTAAAAATTCTCCTTCCTGCTCACTTCTCTGAGCAAATTTTACCCCTTTTAACACTCACCTCGAGCTGCATTTCTAGGAATCCTTCATGATCCTGACTGCTCACGCTGGGCTATGTGACTCTCCTCTGTGTGCTTTAATACTCTGTTCACCTCTACCCTTTCTCTTCTCTCAGGACATTAAAATTATCTGGTGACTAGATGGTTTGCATCTTGGTGGCAATACTAAATATAAATATGACCAGCTAGCATAATTTAAATGTTCTTTAAGGGAACAAGACTATGAAGGATAGCCAGACACGGTGGCTCAAGCCTGTAATCCCAGCATTTAGGGAGGCTGAGACAGGAGAATCGCAAGTTCAAAGCCAGCCTCAGCAATGGCGAGGCGCTAAGCAACTCAGTGAGACCCTGTCTCTACATAAAACACAAAATAGGGCTGAGGATGTGGCTCAGTGGTTGAGTACCCCTGAGTTCAATCCCCAGTACCAAAAAAAAGAAGACTTTGAAGGACAAACTGGGAATTTGCTAGGCAGAAAGAGAAGGTAAGGTCATCGCAGACATTTATTAAGGCACACAGCATGACCTGATATGCTGCAGTATGAAACAACAGTACACTATAACCCACAAAGATTTCTTAGCAGAAAAGCTGACCTGGAATCTAATAAAGCTTACAGGAGGCCTGGGGGAGAGAAGGACTATCTAATCAAAACCATGAGGAAGCAACAGACAAATCCAAAGTGGAAAGCCTTCTAAAGGAATCTGGCTTCTGCAACAACACAATGTCCCTACCCAAAGAAAGAGCAAGATGCTCCAAACACACATAAAAGCAACCTGTGGGATTTCTTTGAATCCTCATTCCAAACCACTAAAAATATATTTGAGCCAGGTGTGTGGTAATCCCAGTGACTTGGGAGGCTGAGGCAGGGGAATTACAAGTTCAAGGCCAGCTCAGCAATTTAGTGAGGCCCTAAGCCACTTAGATAGGCCACATCTCAAAATAAAAAATACAAAGGGTTGGTGATGTGGCTCTGTTGTAAAGTACCCTGGGTTCAATTCCCAGTGCCAAAAAAAGTTGCGTAACTTCAGGGAACTCCCCTTATTAGCAGGTGATAAAAAATACTAGAATATTTGGGTCACCCTACTTCTTCCACATTTCTCTAGGCTACTCTTTTCCTAAACTCTGACTTTTCTCTATACATATTGCGCTTTCATTTGCTGGTTGAATCTTAGTTGCTACTATGTCACAGGCACTGTTTCTGTATGTAGTTGTTTCATGTATTTATTTTCTTCCCCAGACCATAAATTTGAGAGGTGAGGCCAGACAGGATTGGAAGTATCCTAGGTGGCCAATAAAGACTTGAATGTTACTTTTCTTTTTTAAGAAACTTGAACTTCAGATTATCTGTCACCCTATAAGAAGCACTAAGAAACATTTGTGTTTTGGCCTCAAATAATTTTCAGCTGATCCTTTTCCCATAGCCCTGAACCTTTTTTTTATTTTTTATTTTTTTATTTTTGGTACTGGGGATTGAACTCAGGGGCACTCGACCACTGAGCCACATCCCCAGCCCTATTTTGTGTTTTATGTAGAGACAGGGTCTCACTGAGTTGCTTAGCACCTCGCCATTGCTGAGGCCGGCTTTGAACTCGCGATTCTCCTGTCTCAGCCTCCCAAAGTGATGGGATTACAGGCTTGAGCCACTGCGCCCGGCTAGCCCTGAACCTTTTAAAAGCAAACAAAACATGCCAACACAGCACAATAGGAAGCACCTACATATTATTTCTATCATATCTTTAAAAAAGGGAGGGTTGTTTCTATTTTAAGTTGCCTTATATCAGCCATTTAGAAACCAGAGAGGCTAGTGAATAGGAATAGAGAATGACTCCAATTCTCTAACATGGAGTAGCACTACTTATTCAACTCACATGACCTCCACAGCTATCAGCCAGCCCACATGATGTCTGAACATCCGGCTCTGGGCCTCCCGCCTATTGTTGGGATGTGTGGCTACTTCCCACCTCAAACTTCAAGCCAACTCCTGTTGACACTTACCTTGTATTAATACTGAACACAGAACTCTGACCGCATATCCATCCACCAGTTAGATCTTCAGCCACCGTTCCAAAGACCTTATGAATCAAGTCTTTTGCCAGGTGCGGTCGGTGGCAAATGCCCATAATCCCAGCAACTCAGGAGGCTGAGGCAGGAGGATTGCAAGTTTATAGCTAGCATCAGCAACTTAGCAAGGTCCTAAGCAATTTAGGGTGACTCTGTCTCTAAATAAAATATTTTTAAAAGGCTGGGGATGTGGCTCAGTCATTAAGTGTGTTGTGTCCCTGGGTTCAATCTGCAGTACCAAAAAAAAAAAAGAATTCTTTTTAACTCAAGGATCTTGTAAGATCCTTGGCATCTTGCACAGCAGGAAATCTACCTGGTCAGGACTGGAATAAAACTCGTTTTACTTTAACAAAAAACATTTAACATGAGCAATGACTAAAGGACCAACATAGTTAGCATGAGCTCCTATGCTCTGCATAGTTTCAGGTAGCAACTTCTCTAGTACAAAGAAGGCACAGATTTGAATGGTGACTGGGCTTAAGCCCAGAAATTCAAATTTAAGAAATTCGGGCCCTACCTTAGACTTACTGAATCAAAAACTTGGGGTATATATATGTGTGGGTTGTAGTAAAAGGAAGTGTCAGCAAATACTTAAGGTGACTTTTTTTTTTTTTAATTTTTTTTGGTGGTAGTACTAGGGATTGAACCCTTGGGTGCCCTACCACCAAACTATGTCACCGGTCCTTTTTCTTTTTTACTGAGACAGGGTCTTGCTAAGTTGCTGAGGCTGACCTTGATCTGGCTATCCTCCTACCTCAGCTTCCCAAGTTGTTGGGATTATGAGCAAGGGCCACTGCACCTGGCCAACAGCAGGTAACTCTTGACCGAAGAGAAACAGGCATTTCCTCTTGGTACTGGTTCTCTGGGTCCTGATTTTCCTTCACTTATTTCAACAGAATGACTTTTCCCCACTGTATTCCATCAAAGAATGCTAATTAGCAGCAAAATCATTGCTTAATAGTTTTCTTTTTTTTAACTTTGCATTCCCAAGTCACACTGTCATTTTCTTTTTGTGTCTATGTCCTTGAAAAATCTAGGGCAATAGGTCTGCTCAGTGTGGCTGATTTTCTTATCTGCAAGCCTGGCTCCACTTTGTCAGAACTTTCCAGTTCCAAAATTAGGCTGTCCTGCCGCTTACTTCTTTCCCACCTGAGTACTTCACTTTATATACGTATATACCCACAACTCTCCATACTTGGCTCACAGGTAGGATAGGTTGTGCACCTGAGAATGCTGAGATAAGGCCACAGCTATGGCAATGAAGCTGGAAGTTCTAATACAGGCACTCAAGGTATTTAACAAGGAAGTGGATAAATGAACACAGGAGCCAGATCTTTGACTTCTAGGCTAATCCTCTTCCCACCATTAGATCACACTATCTCTCGTTAGGTAGTCATGGGAATAGACAAGTCTAGTTCCAAAAAGGATTAATAATCGTGTCCCATTTACTTTCCTAACTCCAAAGCTGTGAGGTTGCACCTGTCTCAGAACATAATGGTCTTCAGAAATCCTTCCAGTAATCCTCCAAGGTCCTTACCAAGTTCCAGAAAAGTTGCAAGAATACCATATGTCAAGGAAAATGGGTCAAACATAGGACCATTGTATCTAAAGACCCACAGGGTTAAAATGGAGAAAGAGCACCCAGAACTAATTCCAGATGGGTTAAAAAAAACCTGGTCATGACGGCAGAAAATGAGAAATAAATAGTCTGGCCTCCTTTGAGAGCCTGAGTTCTTCAAGTCAGATGGTGAACGAATAGCAGAGATTTTTGCAAGGAACACAAACTTCCAGTACACACATCCACAGAAATGGGAAGGTTAAGCTGAGTCTAGTTAAGTAGTTTAACTCCTCTACACCTCCAGTAGTAGGATGAAAACCAAGCTACAAATTTGCTGGCCTTACACTGATCTTTTCTCGTTTTTCAATATTGTCATCTCTCCAGAAAGCTACAATGCTGTCCCATAAAGCAAAACACATGGCATTTTAAATACAGGAGCAAATTTCTACTAATAAAAACTAATAATCAGATAGGGCAATCTAAGTAGCCTAGTCGGTGGGAAGCTATCCGTGGTGGCACACACCATGAATGGGGAAAGCAAGTGCCTGAATGAAATGAAGCAAGCTAGCTCACAACAGCCCAGCACTGCAAACAAAGGAGTCCACGGTATACCATTTCACTTGTCTGAATTAGTAAAGAAATTCTTAATATCTTTGCCTTGAATTATAGTAATCAATTATTGATAAGCATTTGAGTAAGATCTCCAGGTATTCTTCTTTTTTTTTTTTTGGTACTGAAGATTGAACTCGGGCACTCGACCACTGAGCCACATCCCCAGCCCTATTTTGTGTTTTATGTAGAGACAGGGTCTCACTGAGTTGCTTAGCGCCTTGCCATTGCTGAGGGTGGCTTTGAACTTGTGATTCTCCTGTCTCAGCCTCTCTAAGTGCTGAGATTACAGGCTTGCGCCACTTCGCCCGGCTTCCAGGTATTCTTGAGAGCAGTATTTCAGCTTAAATAATTTTTCACTTTGGTACTAGGGACTGAACCCAGGGGTGCTTTACCATTGAGCTACATCCCCAGTCCTTTCATTTTAGCATCTCATTAAGTTGCTGAGACTACCCCTGATCTTGTGATCCTCCCACCTCAGCCTCCTGAGTTGCTGAGATTGCAGGTGCGTGCTTCAATGCCCAGGTGCTCAGACCATTCTAAAGTAGCAAGTGATACCATGTCACAACACAAAGTGGAAAGGACCTGACATTGCCATCATGAAAAACTTGGAATTATTCACAACAGTAAAATCATGATCGACTTCAGAAATCTAAGACTATCTAGAAGAAATAGCTTTTAAACTCATTTGAAATCAATTTTACACAACTCACTATCTATATGTGTATACACTAAAACTGATATCACAAAGTATTACCCTGTCTACATGCTAAATATTTCCTTCTATTTCATTAAAAAAAGAAGCAATAATACAGTAAGTTTTTACTACCCTCTAACTCTGTTCATGTCCCAGTTTCAAAAATGCACAACTATCACTATGTCAATTTCAAACATAGTAAAATAGAACCTCCCTCCAAAAAAATGAAAGAGAGGAACACAGCACAGTAGCTGAGTACCAACTTAATGACCTACCCAGGTTCAAATTTGCACTAGAAGGTCATTAGCATTTACACCAGAGAAATATGAACTGAAGACTTTTTTAAATCTACGTAGCACAAAGGAAGATATTTTCATCGAAAAATCCTTTCCACCTAGCCAGTAGAGAACTGACTTGGAGTCATTTGCTTCTGGTTTTCTGGTGCAGTTTCAGGTGGAACATTAGCCAGTTGCTGGGACCTTAGGAAAGTATGTTGATCTTCTTGGACTTGCTTTCATAATTGGAAGAGTTAGGACCCATGTGTCCTAATATTCTGAGTTTCTTTTGTTTTCATTTTACTTTATTTTTTGGTACCAGGGATTGGACTCAGGGGTAACTTGACCAGTGAGCCACATCCCCAGCCCTATTTTGTGTTTTATGTAGGGTCTCACTGAGTTGCTTAGCGCCTCGCCATTGCTGAAGCTGGCTTTGAACTCGTGATTCTCTTGTCTCAACCTCCCAAAGTGCTGGGGTTACAGGCGTGTGCCATCACGCCTGGCTATTCTGTTTCTTTGAGATCTTCCCCAAAGGGAAAAACTGACGAAGGGGAAAGTCGAAGAAGGAAAAAAGACAAAAACCACCTCCAAATATGACAAATAAAAAACAAAGGATACGGAATCTAATTTTGTGCCTTACTAAGAAAGCTAAGGCACCACACAGGTAACAGTGGCATATATAAACTTGACATTTATCTAGGCCTGCCCCTACACACACACAGACTGTGCAAATGATTTCTTTCATTTTTTCAAAAATCAGACATACTACCAATTGAGGGCATTTGAGAGGATTAAGTATGAATGACATAACCAGGCACCAGAATGAATTCAATGTTGCTCTCCTACATTAAAATAGAAGGGCTGGACCATTTACACACATGTTCAAGGTGCTATAATTTTTTTTGGTACTGGGGATTGAACTCAGGGGCACTCGACCACTGAGCCAAATCCCTAGCCCCATTTTGTGTTTTGTGTAGAGACAGGGTCTCACGGAGTTACTTAGTGCCTCGCCATTGCTGAGGCTGGCTTCGAACTTGTGATTCTACTGTCTCAGCCTCCCAGAGAGCTGGGATTATAGGCGTGCACCACTGTGCTTGGCTAGGACTATCTTCTTAAGTACCTACTGAATGGATCAAAAATGGTTATTGCAGTAAATAGCTTATGTTTAATTATAATGTCCTCAATAGTAATATACATAATACTCAGAAATTCTGTTTAGCAAATAATATTAATTGCAGAGAAGAGAGTTGATCAAATACACATTACTCACAGAAAGATGATACACACGGCAGAACATACAAATAACTGCCTTCTGTAGTTTAAAATGAAAACTTTGCTATGTCACAAGACATCAAGTATTAGTTTAAAAATATATCAGATGAGATGGGCACCAGCAGCAGTCTATAATTCCAGTGACCTGGGAGGTTGAGGCTGGAGGATGTCAAGTTTGAGGCCAGACTTGGCAACTCAGGAAGACCTGCCTCAAAATCACAACTGTAACTCAGGTTGGGCACAGTGGCGCACGCCTGTAATTCCAGCACTTGGGGAAGTTGAGACAGGAGAATCGCGAGTTCAAAGCCAGGCTCAGCAACTGTGAAGTGTTAAGCAACTCAGTGAGACCCTGACTCTAAATAAAATACAAAATAGGGCTGGGGATGTGGCGCAGTGGTTGAGTGCCCGAGTTCAATCCCTGGTACCAAAATAAAAAAAACACCTCAATCGTAAGTGCTCCTGGGTTCAGTCCCCAGTTCTCCCCAACATTAGTATCTTTGATACCTGCAATCAGAAAAAAAAAAAAAAGTGCCCATAATAGACCCAGTAGTTTTGAAAAATTGGCTCAACTCCTTAAAAACCAGTCCATTTTAAGATAAACTAAAATCCTCATTATCTCAAATTTTTATGCTTCAATTAGAATTTTTTGTTGTTGTTCTGGGGATTGAACCCAGGGGTGTTTCACCACGAGCTGTACCTGCAGCCTTTGTTTGTTTTTGACATAGGGTCTTGCTATGTTGCTGAGGCTAGCCTTGAACTTGCAATTCTGCCTCAGCCTCCCGCATCTCTGGGATCATAAGTGTGTACCACCCTGCCCAGAGAATTCTTACACTTTTTTTTTTTTGGTACCAGGGATTGAACTCAGGGGTACATGACCACTGAGCCACATCCCCAGCCATATATTGTTTCATTTAGAGACAGGGTCTCACCAAGTTGCTTAGTGCCTTGCCGTTGCTTAAGCTGGCTTTGAACTTGCACTTTTTCTGTCTTATCCTCCCAAAGTACTGGGATTACAGGTGCACACCACCGTGCCGGGCTGTAAATCCAGTTTTAAATTCTAAGCACCAAAGAGGTGCAACCTTTAAGTTCTCTATGTCAGAAAATAATTTCAAAAGAGAAAGTTCAAGTATGACTTTAAATCCTCCCTCACTCCAATTTTTTAAAAAAATTTTTTGTTGATTTACCTTTTTTATTTATTTATATGTGGTGCTGAGAATCGTACCCAGTGCTTCACACATGCTAGGCGGGTGCTCTACTATTGAGCTACAACCTAGCCACCAGCCCAATTTTTTTGTTTTTTTGTTTTTTTTTGCTACTGGGGATTGAACTCAGTTAAGCCACATACCCAGCCCTTTTTGAGACAAGGTCTCACTAAGTTGCCCAGGGCCTCACTAAATTGCCAAGGCTGGTCTTGAGCTTTTGATCTTCCTGCCTCAGTCTCGCGAGCCACTGGGATTATAGGTGTGTGCCATGCACTTGGCTAAAGGAATTTTTAAAAAATTTATTCGAATTAGGTATACATGACAGCAGAATGCATTTTGATTCATTGTACACAAATGGAGCACAACTTTTCATTTCTCTGGTTATGCACAATGTAGAGTCACACCATATGTACAGTCATACATGTACCTAGGGCAATATCCATCTCATTCACCATGTTTCCTGTCCCCTCCCCTTCCCTCCCTCCCCTTTGACAAAAGTTCCTCCATTCTTCCCATGCCCTCCCCCCCCATTATGGATCAGCATCCACTTATCAGAGAACATGCAGCCTTTGGTTTTTTGGGATTGGCTTACTCTGCTTAGCACAATATTCTCCATCTATTTACCTGCAAATTGGCTACAGGATTTTCTTTTTTTTGGTACTGGGGATTGAACTCAGGGGCACTCAACCACTGAGCCACATCCCCAGCCCTGTTTTATGTTTTATTTAAAGACAGGGTCTCACTCAGTTGCTTAGTGCCTTGCCGTTGCTGAGGCTGGCTTTGAACTTGTGATTCTCCTATCTCAGCCTCCAAGTGCGATTACAGGTGTGTGCCACCGCACTCGGTGGCTAAAGGATTTTTAAATGCATATTAATAAGTGAAAACAGCCAGTCTGAAAAAGGCAAAACTACAGTGAAAAAAATCAGTGGTTACTAAGGATTGGGGTTGGGAGGAACCTTATTCCGAATTTTATTCACTTATACTCTCTCCCCTGAGGAAAGGGTCCTCTCCCCTGCTGAGTTCTTCGCGGTGGTGTGTAGATATGCTCTTTTTTTTGGACACTGGGGATTGAACTCAGGGGCACTCGACCACTGAGCCACACCCCCAGCCCTATTTTGTGTTTTATGTAGGGACAGGGTCTCACTGAGTTGCTTAGCTGTCTCAGCCTCCCTACGTGCTGGGATTACAGGCGTGCACCACCGCGCCTGGCTTAGATATGCTCTTTATCTAGTGCAAAGGAGGCTCACAAAGCAGAGGGTCAAAAGGAGACACCAGAGGCGGGCCAGTTTCAAGACAGAGTCCTCCTACACCAAGAAGACATTCACTGTGGCTCAGGAGGCTGAGGTGGTGCCCTGCTAGGAGGAGCCGCTGGCAAGCACTGCCCACCACTCTACTTACCACACTTCACCTGCCATCTTGTGTTTAGGACAGGCTCCCCGACTCCTAGTGTTCTTCACAGCTTCTTTTTTTTTTTGGTACTGGGGATTGAACTCAGGGGCACTCGACCACTGAGCCACATCCCCAGCTCTATTTTGTGTTTTATGTAGAGACAGGGTCTCACTGAGTTGCTTAGGGCCTCGCCATTGCTGAGGCTGGCTTTGAACTTGCGATTCTCCTGTCTCAGCCTCCCTAAGTGCTGGGATTACAAGCGTGAGCCACCGCGCCTGGCTCCAAGCTTCTTATTTAAAAGTAGTGTCGTGCTGACTTCAATTTGGGGGAAACCAAGTCCTATTAATCTTTTTTTGAGATGCCAGAAATCAAATCCAAGGCCTTTAGGATGCTGAGGAAATGCCCCACCACTGAGCTGTTCCTCCAACCCAGTGATACTCAAATGGGCACTATGCCAAGTGCGGTGGATTCTGTCTTTTCATTTTCCCTCAGAAAAACAAAAATTAGGTGTAAATGAAGTCTTATTTCATATTCACATTTTAGGAAATAAAGGACAAATTCTGCAGTGCTAATTTTTCAGATTATCTTCTGACTTATATCAGTTTTCAAACCAATAGACAGGTTAGTAATCAAAGTTTACAAAAATAATTATCTGAAAAACTAAAACACGGTACTCTTTACCTCTTAATGATAGAGATGAACATCCACTGAAGCACAATTCTAACACCATCCAAGGCACTCACAATCACATAATTAGCTTTTCTAGTTTTAAAATGTCCACTTTATTCCATAACACTTAGCCAGATATCATTTACATCTGAGGAAGAGAAGGACCATGAGACTGACTTATGGTAAAACACTAAGAAATTGTAGTCCAATTTTAAACATTTCCAGGAATCCCCAGACAAGTGTACCACAATGCAGAAATATGGGCATCACTACTACATTTTACATAAGATAAAAGGGAATTATCAATCAACTTCAGAAAGTAGTAAATTCACCTGTCCCTTAAAATACGGGTATGTAATTGTTACAAAGCCATAGTAAATGGTTTTATAAAATGTAATTTTATTTTATGTTACTCTGCTGTTACATAGGGCATAACATTCTCACAAGGCTTTTTTGGGACTACAGTCAATGATTAGCAACACACAATAGTGGTCCGACTCTCTAAAGAACAATCACTAGACAAACTGGACACCCTCTCACATGTGCACAAATCTGCATGGAAAAGTACTAAAGTTTTAGACTTGGACTTGTGTACTTTTATTTCCCCTTTCTAGTGTATAAGAAATGACATGCACTTTAATTTGCCAAAAGCAATGCTTGTATTCTGGCAGCAACATGCTACTTCTATTACATAGTAAAGTGAATACCAGAACTACAAAGGCAGGAGGTGTAAGTGAATTTTTATTGGGAAGGGAAGTTGTCAACTCAAACAGCAGCAAATGATGACTGAATAAGGAAACTCCCTGTGATCACAGATAGACATGACCTCCACAACATGTGATACACAGGAGGCATTTCAATTTGTGACCCACCCCCCAGCCAGGAAATGTCAAGTGCTTTCCCATTCGATCTAATACTTCTGGATTCCTACTAAAAAGGAATACAGTAAGAGTATGGAAAGATTGCTTACTGAAAGGAAACCCTCAAAGAAGAATAAGGAAGGGAATGTAGAAATTAAGAAGTCATGTAGAACACTCTTTAAATCGCAATTAACTACATTTTCATATCTTCACAGTAATACAAAACACAGTCACTTGCAGAACTGGTTCAGATTACTTAAATCCAGATACATTTTTAGTCCTCTACTAAGTGTTTGGAATTACTTATGTTTATATGAAATGAAGCTATTAATACTTTTCTACAGCAGTAACTGCACACCAGGAAGGCCAAGACAAACACAAATCAAGGAATGGAGTTTTCCCAAAGCTGCAGTGTGAAAAGACTATAAACAGTTGATTCCATACACATGAAGTGGGTTTCTTTGCTA
>PVHX01017341.1:0-40396 GCA_004024805.1 Geosciurus inauris | reverse complement strand
AAAAGCTTCTTCTCAGCAAGAGAAACTATCAATGAAGTGAACAGAGAGCCTACATTCTGGGAGCAAATTTTTGCCACACGCACATCAGACAGAGCACTGATCTCCAGGATATATAAAGAGCTCAAAAAACTTAACACCAAAAAACCAAATAATCCAATCAATAAATGGGCTAAGGAGCTGAATAGAAACCTCTCAGAAGTTGATGTAAAATCAATAAACATATATATGAAGAAATGTTCAACGTCTCTAGCCATTAGAGAAATGCAAATCAAAACTACCCTCAGATTTCATCTTACCCCAGTCAGAATGGCAGCTATCCAAAACACCAGCAACAATAAGTGCTGGCGAGGATGTGAAGAAAAAGGTACACTTAAACATTGCTGGTGGGATTGCAAACTGGTGCAACCAATCTGGAAAGCAGTATGGAGACTGCTTAAAAAACTTGGAATGGAACCACCATTTGACCCAGTTATCCCACTCCTGGGCCTATACCCTAAAGACTTAAAAACAGCACACTACAGTAAAGCAGCCACTTCAATGTTTATAGCAGCACAAATCACAATTGCAAAACTGTGGAAGCAACCCAGATATCCTTCAATAGATGAATGGATAAAGAAACTGTGGTACATATACACAGTGGAGTATTATTCAGCAATAAAAGAGAGTAAAATTATGGCATTTGCAGGCAAATGGATGGAATTGAAGAACATTATGCTAAGTGAAGTAAGCCAATCCCAAAAAACCAAATGCCGAATTGTCTCTCTGATTAGTAGATGCTGATGAATAAGGGAGGTGGGAATGGGACACATAAGAGAAATAAAGGAACACAGGATGAGACATGGGGGAGGCGGGGGGCAGGAAAGGGGAATGGGTATAGTAAAGATTGTTGGTTGATAAAAAAATATATATATATTATATTATATATATTTATATATTTAAATATATATATTTAAATATATATATATATTATATATATTTATATATTTAAATATATATATATTTAAAAATATATATATATATACTGTTCATTGAAAGTGCATATAAAGGTGTTTAATATGAAAAAAAAAAAAAAGAGAGAAGGTTGAAAGCACTGGAGATGAGATTGTAAGCACCCATGCCAGACTTCTTCCACTCTTACCCACTGCCCACTCAAAATGAGAGGCCACCCAGTCTGTGAAACAAAGGACCCTGTGTCACCTGCCATGTTTCATCGCTTGCAAGGCAGGAGAAGTTCACTGAGGCTCAAGGGCTTCTACTGTGGTCATGTCCTTCAGGGTCCACTCTCTCCTGTGCCCAGGACCTCAACCTGTCAGACAAATCTCAAAACATGGCAGAGAATTAGAAAAACCATTGATATCAACATAACAATCTTCCAGATTAGAAATAAATGGATGAAAACTTAGGTCTTCCTCAGTAGCCACTACTTTGCATTTTGCTGAAAGTTTCCAAAGTGGTGTGGCCCAGTCCATATGAGCAGACAGTGATTGATTTGGTGGACATAGAAAAAGTAAGGAAGTAATTTTCTGAGTTATAATAGAGCCACTCAAAACAAAGAAGATGGAGTGGCAATCATCTGCTCAAATGACCAGGGTTTGTAAGGGTACTGAGTCTAAATACATACATAGCTGACTGTAATAAGCCCATCATGCAGAAAATTGTCACAGATGTCTTTTTCTTAACTTTGCACCATTGTTTTTACTTTTTTTTTTTTTTTTTTGGTGGTGCTGGGGATTGAATGCAGGGCCTTGTACATGCGAGGCAAGCACTGTACTAACTGAGCTATATCCCCAGTCCTAGTTTTTACTTTTTTATAAGCATTTTCTAATTTAGTTCAGTTAATAAAATGAGGTTTTTTTAAAACAAAATTATAAACCCATTAAAATTCATTTTTTCGATAAGACAGTGCCTCGGTGAGATTCTCATTTCCTAAGTTGTTAACCAAGAAGGTGACCTTGTTGTGCTATTTATCACCTCTGTGCCCAATTCTGAACACCCTTCTGCTTTCATCAGTGGCCAGTGGGGACCTGCCTATGCCAGTCCTGTCTATGGGGATCAAAATTTTCTCTGTGTCAAGACCCATTGCAAGGAAACCATATTCCACTTAAGCCAGATGAAAACTGATGAGGGCGGTAGAATAAATGATCACAAACATTTCCCACAATGAGCCCCTGTCCAGATGTGTGGAATGATAATGGATTCAAAGAGAAAATAATCCTGTGCTCTGTAATGATGCTTTGGACAACGTTGAACTACACAGACACTAGCCACCCTGTTCTAAGTTATGATGGAGCTGAACAATTCCTAGTGATATTGCCGTCATTGTAACATCGCGGCAGGAACATTTATCCACCTGTTTGTGGTGATGCCGGTGTAAACAAACCCACTGTGCTGCCAGCTGCATAAAAGTATAGCACATATAATTATGTATAGCACATAATACCTGATGATAAACGACTGTTTCTGGTTTATGTATTTACTATATTTTTTATTGTTATCATAGAGTTTATTCTTCTACTTATGTATATAAAAAAAGGTAACAGAAAAAGAAGTTCAGGCACGTCCTTCAGGGGGTGTTCCTGAAGGTAGCACTGTTATTGTAGGAAATGGCAGCTCCTTGTGTCACTTTTTTAAAAAATTATTTCTCCCCATAGTCAAATTGAGGTAAAATTGAAGTAAAATGAAATGCACATAGTTAAAATATGCAATTTGATCAGCTTTGACATGTATATAGCCAATGCAATCAATATAAAAAGCATTTCCATTACTTTTTAAAAATTTGAAATCATGCAGACTGTATTTCCTGCATGATTTTTTACATTAGAAATTAATCACCTTATGATATATTGAACCCCACCTCCACATGTCAATGATTCCAAAATTAAATGGCATATTTATAAATATCTCAGAGGTCAAGGAAGAAAGTAAAAGAAAAGTAAATACAAGTAAAAGTAAATAAAAAGTGCTTTGAACTAAGTGATAATAAGAACTTAAAATATCAGGATCTCTGGGATGAAACAGTATTCAGATGAACATTAATAACTTAGAGTACTTGTATCAGAAAGAAGCTGGAATAACAATCAAATTATTTTCAAATTATGTAGTAATAAGGAAAAAATAAAAGTAGGGGCAGAAATAAACCTGGTGTCACTTTCCCTGGAGACCTTCTAGTGGGACAGGTGTGGAATAGAAAACAGTGATATTGATGATCCTGACCCCATGCAGCCCTAGGCTACTGTGTGTGTTTGTGTCTTAGTTTTTAGTAAAAAAGCTTAGATGGTAAAAAATAAAAATAAAAGTAAAAATAGAAAAAGGCTTCTGGAAAAGCATACTAAAATACATCTATAAAGCTGTAAAATTTGTTTGTATTTTAAGGTGTTACTATAAAAGAACCAAAAAGTAAAAATATTTTTGGAAGTTTATAAAGTAGAAATGTTACCATAAATTAAGGTCAACTTGTTATTAAAGAAAGAAAAATAGTTTTTAATAAGTTGAGAAGTGTAAGCTACGGTGTGTATAATGGCTACAGTGGTGCAGTTACATCATAGACCTTCACGTTCATTTACCACACACACATTCATTCATTTACTATTGCCCTTGTCCAGAGCAATGTCCAGTCCTGCAGTCTCCATGCACAGGTAGTGCCCTATGCAGGTACACTGATTTATAAACCATTTTTTACTGTTTTTTTACTGTTCCTTTTCTATAATGTTTAGATACATGAGTACTTACCATTGTGTTGCCACTGCCAGCAATATTCAGTATAGTGACTTGCTGCACAGGTTTGCAGGCCAGGAGCAACAAGTTATTTCATATCACCTACACTGTAGTAGGCTATGCCCTCTAGGTCTGCATAAGTTCACACAGTGATGTTTTCACAATCACAGAATTGCCTAATGATGCATTTCTCAGAGGGTATCCCCACTGTAAAGCAACAGGTGGGCGTGATTAGGTTTTCTTGCTTACTTGAGACAGGACTCAGGTAAGGATGCCAATGGTCATAGTTCTGCTACTCATTCAATACAAAAGTGCCCTTACCATGTTCAGAACCATTAGGCATTAGCTGAAGCCTGTTCTGTGAACACTCTCTTTCCTTGCTTCTTGAATTCTATACTGCAATGCATTGGGTCACTACTCAGTGTCTCCCTCAGGTACTGCAGAAGGGCATAGAGTAGCAGCTGTCTCTTGGGCTCCGTCATGTATTTCATCTCCTCTGGGAAAATTTGACTTTCCTTGATGATCCTGGGCTTCTATCACAGTGCCATGTCAGGTCAATCAGAGTGCCCCCTTCCCATGGGGGCACTGATAGGTTGAGGAATGTGTGGGTGGCCCAAGCCAGCCCAAGCACTACCTTGATAGGGGTTTTCAAATTCAAGAGAGAGAAAACAGACTTTTCTCTTGGTGTCATCCTAAATTGAATGGCCACTGTACCTGTAGAAGAAAGAGAAGCTAAGAAGCTCAGTAGAGATAAGGAGAGACAGAGTGCTACGGTAGGTAGGTTTGGTTTCATTATTTTTAAAGAATATAAACTCCAAGAGAATGAGCACTAGGTTTAGGTTCTCTAGAAATAACTCACTTCTGCTTTGCTAATCTTGGCAGTTAGTTCTTAAGCAAACAGGGTCTTACTGTGAAATTAATTATTAAACACACACACACACACACAAATCCACAAATAAATACACACACACAATCTGGACATCACTCTTTCTCATGTACCTAAGTTCTGTTTCAAGCCCACATTGTGCCCGGCACCATGGTAGGCCCTGGTGACTCTGTGACGAAGGAGGTATAGAGCTTGTCGTGCCTTAACAGAGTGCACAGTCCGGTGAGGGGCACATGTTTCATCATAAAACCAACCCAGTCACAGGATCCAAATACATCTTGTGGTTAGTGTTTATGATCTATTTACCTCAAAAGAACTATGGTCAGAGAGTCAAAGTACCTGTGAACTTGGAGCATCTGGGAGTGAAAATACAGTCTGCATCAATGACTTTGGGATCTCATTTTCATTAATTTTTGAATCATCTAATGACTGTTCTGTACAAATGCATGAATTAAATTCCAATGAATGCTGGCAGTTGTATGCTAGGATTTTACTGTTGTTCAAATGACATTATTATTCAAGGAGAAGAAACTTAGTATAAGCTATTAAGTCAGGAAAATTTCTAATCCACATGATCCAATGTAAGGAAAAGATGCTTGCTGTCTTCACTTTAGGGGATGTTGAGTGTTGAACCCAGGGCCTCGTGCATGGTAAGTGCACATTTTACTGCTAAGCTGCACACCCAGACTTGGTGCCTTCATTATAATCAGTAGCTGCTTTCCTCATTTTTCAGACAGGAACATTCATAATAGCAATTATTTCTCAAGTGCTAAATGCTGTGACTTAGACCTTACAGTTGTGCATGTTGTACTATACTATTTATTGGTTAAACTGGTTATGTTTTCTTCAATTCATTCTAAATGTGCAAGTATGATTCATGTAACTTGATTTATATGTCATGTTATTCACTCAATCAATAATTTAATTTGATAAAAATGTCTTTTGAGTTTCTACAATGTGCCAGACTCTGTGCTTATTTCAGTCATTTACAGTTTGGAAGGAAATGGTCATGTTTCCTGTTTTGAAAGACATGACAGCCCAGTGGAGAAGGAAGTAGTGACCTGGCAATGACAGTTGATCAATAGAAAAGGGAGTCAGGGAACCCACGAAACCTCTTGGAAAATGAGAGGCTGGCATTGAAACAGGAAGAAGAAATAGCAGGGAACTAGCTGAAGATTTGGGAAAAGACATTTTGTTAGAATTAATCTTTGTGTTAAGGCTCAGGATTTGAGTTAGGATGAAAGGTGTCTGGAGGGTCCAGAACAAAGAAAAATTCTGGAAGAGATGAAGGGATATAGTGGCCTTGGGACTGGAGCCATCTTAAGGATATCCTATTTGTCCTAAGGGCAAAATGGAGGGAATGAATATCATACATCAATATTAACTAATTAATTGATTGATTATTAACACAAATAGCTAATATTAATTATATTTATTGATTGCCATATCATCATCTCATAATTGCATACTAATTTTATGTGTACATAATTTTTAGCTTCTTGGCTGTGCCATCTCTTGACCATAGCAAGAGCAACTAGCAGTGTCAGACTTTGTTGGGATGAGCAAGACTGAAACTAAAACTAAATGGTGCCCATGAAATTGGGAAAGCATGCTTGATTTCAAGAGAAATTGATAAAGGAGCATTGCCAGGGCCTGGGAATTGATGGAGAAGTACTGTGTGACAACATCTTCTTGGCTTGGGATATGAATGAGTGAAAAGCAGCATTGACTGAGATTTTAACCCATGCAGAGGAAAATAAAAAGGGTTGTGGGAAAATTTTCGTTTCAGATTTTTGAGGTTCGAGGTACCTGCAAAGTATCTTCATAGAAATGAGAGTGGGCAAGTTGATAGGTCTTGAGCTTGGAAAAGAGAACCTGCGTGTGAGATGTGAGTACTGAATTTAGTCCTTTTTAGTCTCTCTCAGACTGACACCACCACCTTGACCTTGTTTTATGTGAGAGTCTTTTTAAAATAACTTTAACTAATGCTGTTGCCATATTAAATTTTGCCTGAGACTTCATTCCCATCCTCTTTCCCACCAGGTGCCTCTCACATACCTCTGGATATTGCAGGGATAAGCAAGCTCTGGTGAGTTTCTGTCTGTGTTTTTGGAACTCAGATTTGGGCTGAGGCAGTTAGTGGAATCTCTTGGACACTGAGCTAGAGGTGAGGTTCTTTGGGTCTGGGTTGGGAGATTCTGCTAGTGAGAAATAGGTGCCACTCACTCTCGGGGTCTCTTGGGGGCTCTCAGAGACCCCAAGGGGGTGGTCTGGGCTGGAGTGTCTCAAGGAGAGAGGTTGACTCAGGTGGGTCCCTGAGAGCCCAGGGGCAGGGAGATGCTGGGGGCTAAGTCTGCATCCTACAGGGCTGGATAGGTAAGGGGAATAATATCTCATTTTCTTACCAAAGTTAATGTGGAAATCTGCATTCCTCAGGGTTTTCCAGAGAAACAGAACCAATGGGATATATGTATATTTATATATGGAAAATTTGGACTTGTAGCATCCACAATCTTAAATCAATTCTTAAATCAATTTCTACAATTCCATTGAAGAAACTAAAAAGACATTTTTATCAATTCCTTAAATCAATTCCTATATCTCTATTATTCAGAATGTACACACATATGCATTTATATATGTGGATGAATGGATAGACTGATTGATTTTAAGGAACTGGCTAATGTGGTGTGGGGATTTTGCAGGATCTGCTGGCACTCGGGGCAGAGTTGATGTTGCAGCTCTGGAGACCTAGGTAATTTAAAGGCATAATGAGTCTGTTTTTTCTTAAGACCTTCAACTGATTAGATAAGCCTGTCCCACAATATGAAAGGGAATTTGCTTTAGCTGAAGTCTACTGATTTAAATGTTAGTCACTTCTAAAAGATACCTTCACAGTTACATTTATACTTGTGTTTGACCAAATATTTGAGTGTCATGCCAGGTCAAGTTGACACCTCAAATTAACCATCAGAGTAACAAGTAATAGATGGAATCAAGCTTGGGCTCTGGAATCAAGTGGCTTGGATTCTAAGCCTAGCTGACTCTCCTGACTTGTTGCTGTGTGGCCTTGTATTGTTTTCATTTAAAAATTAAGACCGTGGTGAACCAGTCATAAGAGTACAGCAGCACTTTGCATCGTCTAGGCCACTCTGAACTCAACAATAGGTTAATCATTACCATTAAATTCAATAGACTCTGAAGTGTTCTGAACTTTTTTGTTCTACAAAATGTAAAGTGTATTTGGTAGCTCTAGGGAAATAGACAGCAGAGATATATGCATAAATTTAGGAGTTAGATATACTCTGATTTAAATATTATGTCTGCCTTACTTGAATTGCTTAATCTTTTAAGATTTAGCTTTCTTGTTTGAAAAATAAAAATGAATATACCTACCCCATCAGGTATTTGAAAAACTTTTTGCTTTGAAATAATTTTGGACTCAAGGAAAAGTTGCAAAGGGAGTACTGAGAGTTTTGACACACCCTTCATGCAGCTTCCTTGAATGTTAATATTTTACATAACCACACATTCATCTAAACTAAGAAATTAACATGGGTGCAATATTAGTCACTAATCTCCAGACTAATATAATTCACTCATTTCCAGTGATAATTTCACCAGCATATTAAATAATATCTTCTATGTGTTCTTGTTTTAGGGTAATGCTGATTCCACAAAGTGAGCTGGGAAGCAATTTCTTCCTTTTCTATAACCTGGAAGGGGTTATGTGAGATTGGTATGATTTCTTCTTTAAATATGTGGTAGAATTCACCGGTGAATTCTTCTGGTCCCAGAGATTTCTTTGTGTAAGATTTTTCTTTTGTTTTTGTTTTTGTTTGGGGAGGTTGGATGTCAGAATCAATTTCTCTGAGATATATAGGTTCCTTCAGGTCTCTGTCTTCCCTGTGATGCTGCTGTGCTTTGAGAGTCTGGCTCTTCAAAGACAAGGTTAGGAGCCATAGCAATAAAAATCATGACATGCAATTAATTAGTCATCTGTTTACTGTACGGAATATAGAGGACCTTTTTGTGGGAAGACATTATATGCCCAGTGCTATAGTTTGGATCTGGAATGTCCCCTAAAGGCTTGGTCCTCAGCTTGGCACTATTGGGACGTGAAACCTTTAGGAACTGGAACCTCTTGGAAGGAAGTTACTTCATTGGAGGTGTGCCCTTGAAGGGAATTTTGGAATCCCAGCCCCTGCATGTCTTTCTCTTTTTGCTTCCCAGACATCCTGAGGTGAACAGGCATCTTCTGTCATATGCTTACACTACAGTGTATGATATATGGTGCCATCACAAGCTCAAAGCAACAGGACCAGTGGCCATGGATTGAAACCTCGGAAACTATAAGCCAAAATAAATCTTTCTTCCCTTCAAGTTGATTGTCTCAGGTATTTTGTCACAGTAGTAAAAAGCAGATTAACTACACCCACACACATGCACAGATAAAGGGTTTAGTTGTTTTGTTTAAAGGAATGCTATCTTATAGCTAAGGTGAGTTAATGGCTTGATGATTCCATGTGATACTGAACTTGGTGTGCATTCTGCTCAGCAATTCCTCAGGAGCTCCATTGTTGATGAATTATGAAAAGGAGTTATGTTAAAATCAATTTATTTGTTAAAACAGAGTATATCTTTTTACAATGAATAATCTGGTTCCTGGAGCTAAGTGATTGTGCCTCATAGCATGGGATGAGATGGGAGGTTACACAAGACATTTATTTTTTCTGATGCTCCCTGAAAGAAGTGGTGCCAGAGGAACCTGTAATAATTCAGATCAAAACCACATCAGCCACAAATGAGGCCAGGTGCAAGCAACCAGCAGCTCATCCATCCACATATTGTTCATTTTTTGTAAGAAGGAATTTATTCATTCTTCTGAATAAAGGAGACTCATAAACAAAATGAATGACCTAATATCTGGTCTCCCCATTTTTGCATTATTTAGTACCCTGTAACTGACCAACAGTTTGCTATAGTCTTTGCTGAATTTCTCTCAAAATGAGCCAGTTTGAAGCCTAAATAATTTGAACATGTTTTTGTACCCTCTGATTTATTTGCCCGTCTTCTCTCTAAGCTGCTATACCTATAGCACAATCATTCTGGAGGCTCAAGAGTGCAGCACCAGCATCCGCTGAGCTCTGGTGATGGTCTCATGGAAGATCGCATCACAATGGTGGGAGTGTATGCAAGAGTGAGAAAGGAAGGAAAGAAAAGACTGGGAGAGGCCAGGCTAGCTCTTTTATAGCAACATACTCTTATGGGACTTAAGTCATTCCTGTAAGACCTAACCCATTCTACAAGACCAGCATGAATCCATCCACAAGTCAGGACTCAGTCACCTCCCATGAAGCCCCACCTCTTAAAGGTCCCACCACCTTTCAATACCATTACACTGGGGACCAAGCTTCCAGTCCCTAAAGCTTTGAGGGACATACTCAAACTATATTCAAAACATAGCAATCTCCAATTTTCTGTTCTTTATAATTTTTCCCTAGAAATTATTTCAGGACTGCTTCATAGAAACATAAATCCTGGTCCAAGTTCTTGAAGAAATTATAGAAGGAAAGCAAGATCACAGTCATTGCTTGCAAAGAACTTATCATACAATTAGTCAAGAGTTATCCCTGATTTAACCCCTTCTATCAGAAGAAGTCTTCTAGATTTTTAAAGATGTAGACTCTTTCAAAATACTGAGTTTCAATATAATCATTTCAAATACACTTATGGAGATGCTTGGAAATGAAAACCACATTGCTTACTTCTCATAAGTAACCTTTGAGGATAGACAGAAAGTCATGCCAGTTCCTCCTACATCATCATGAGAAGTTAGAAAATTGTCTAGACAAAGGTACAGATTTGTATCTGTGTATGCATGTGTATGTGTGTGCACACACATGCCACTTTAAGTGGCTTAGAAAACATTGTCTTTTTTCTTGGTATGGGGAAAGGGGAAGGTGGGTGAGTGAAGACAATTGATCAAAAGGAGTGCCAAGTTTTTGGAGAAGAAGACTTATATAGGAGGCTCCAGTCCTCTTATATGAGAATCAAAGTTAGGGAAATCCATGAGAGAGGATCTCAAGTTGTTCTGAACAGATTCTGTTGGCAGGAAAGGAGCTCAAAGAACTTGAAGGGAGATTATTCAAGAAGAAAGAAAGGTTTGGGCTAGTGGCTTGGTCTCATTGTTGACATGAAAGGTTTGAGAGCTTATGGGTTGCAGGATAGATCCAGTTGGGACACAGTATATTTGTGATCCAATGCCTCTCCAGACCTTGTCCCCTGGCAAAACAACTAAGCATTTTGTTCTAATATTCTCCCCCAGGGATGGAATTTTAACATGATTAACAGATGTACCTGCAATTGAGGTCAGTCTTGGACAGGCTGGACAGCATTGGATTGTTGGGCACATGTGTCAGCTATGGCTGCGCAGACCAGTTTTTAGTAGGAGGTCTGTATTAGGAAGAGACAATGGCAATGACAGCTTTGGACTGATGCAAATAACCAATGTTCTTCATGTCCAGTTCAACAGCTGGACTCATTCTTCATCACTGGATTAAATATGGGTAAAGGCCTGTGAAGGGATTAAGAGAGAGATGCTGGGGAAAATGAGGGACTGGGAAATTAATATGGCAAACTTCAAGAGCTCTAGTTACCTTCATACTCTGAATCATTTCTCACTGGCACCAGCTAGGGCCGAGGTAACTTAAGTCTCCATGAGTAGTGCTAGCATTCAGAACATGATTCTTAAAGAGGCACTCTCTCAGCAGAGGGGTGCTGGAAAGGCATTTCATGGGATTGCATCCTACATGGAACCACAAGAACAAACTTTCTCGAGATTTAGGGAAAAGCAAGAAGAGAATCTAGAAAAGGCAGAGGCAGCTTCAGATGGCTGTGCTTGAGTGGAAGGTTAAGAGCCTCAAATATATAAGTCGTCCATCAGGAAAGAACTACTTACTATTGCCACCCATGCTGGGTTATATTGGTCAGGATGTTCAATTTTATTTGGAAATGACAAGGACCTTAGTGCCTACTCTTATGTGTTTAGTTCTCTGCCCTGGTGGACCTGGAAGTGCCCCACATGCTTGGGAGTGGTGGCCTTCTTCCTATGAGTGCACCTCTGTCTCTCTGGAGTAAATACAATGACTTCAATATTAACCAATACCACTAGGTATGTGCCCAGTAAGGAAGAAACAATAAAAAGTTAGCAACAATCACTATCATGGTTTGTCAGAGATGAATAGTTTCCTTTAAGATCAAAAGTTGGAACTATGTTTATTAATTCAGGAAAAAGAGTGCACCAATAATTTTGTCCTTAATTGGCTAATTAAATTCTCCCTGAGCAGAATCTTTTGAGAGGAGATAGGGATGCTTAAATAAATCCATTGAGACTCCCATGAAGAATCACTTTTAATCTCTGTTCCCACATCTGCTCTCTTGTGAATGCATTACAATTCTGGTCTGTCTTTGGTGTGGATATCTTCATTTAGTGAGTCAGACTAATGCACTCATAAATTTCTGGGTCAGACAACTAATGAGTGACATTATCTGACTTTTTGTTCTTAAGAAGATTGATTTGTACACATGACATGAGATGAAACACATCCTTTCCTATTAGAAATGTAGAGGTGACTAGAGTCCAATGTAAGTATCAATGCATGTGGGTTTCTTAAACAGATATAATGCACAGAGGCAGTTTGGGTGCTGTCTGATACATGGAGGTTAGATGTCAGCTGCTCTGCTTGTCATGAAATGTCCATCTGTCTCCCTGTCTGCCTTTATCTACCCACCCACACAAGTCCCTGCTTGCAGTGGTTCAACTTAAGATTTTTTTGACTTTACAATGGTGTGAAAGTGGTGTATGTTCAATAGAAACCATTCTGCAAATTTTGATCTTGGCTAACGAATGTGGCATGATACTCTTTTATGATACTGGGTAGTAGGAGGGAGCCCTGGCTCTGTCAGCTATGAGGTCATGAAGGGACACAACTGAGAAGACTCTATAGCATACTGTGTTGCTAAGCTATAGGGTTTGGTAGCTTAGGTGTATTAAATGCAGTTTTGACTTACAATATTTTTAATTTTCTATAGGTTTTTTGGGATGTAATTCTATCACAAGCATTCGTGTGTGTGTGTACTTATGAAAACACACACACACACACACACACACACACACACACTGATGTTTTCCAGATTACTTGACTAGCTTGACTGTAGCATCAATCTATTTGTTCTTCTGGTGATGAAGCTGGTTTTGGATTGTTCTTCCCTCTCTACCTCTTAAGACAACCACCATGAACCCAGAATTCAGACCTTTGGAGCTGGACTGGCTCTGGACCCCCTGCCTCCAGCCTAGATGCTTCCAGAATTTGGCAGATCAAGATTATTTTGTCTTGCTTCTACATATAACTTGTTGACACCTTTGAACAACAGAAAGTGATTGTTTCTTTATTTCTTTTAGGAATAGTATTTTAAAAATTCATTAATATTTTTCTGTATTTGTAATGTAAGACTCCCATCAAAGTAAGAGAAAAGAATATAGCTGGAGAAAGCCCAGAAGGTGACATAGATGGTTGGGCGGATGTCTGGGTCTGGGATCCTTGTGGACTCTAGAGTTGACTGTGCAATCATGAGGGAAGCCATTTCCTGCTGGACAAGGCCCTCATTTTCCATGTTTCAGGCACTACAGTATACTTGAGGTCCTCATTTAAAGAGTAAATTGCTTTCTAAAGTAGATATACAACACATTAAAATTGTCTATCCATTTTGGAAGCAAATGAAGGGAGAATCCTAATAAATATCAGTCTGCAAATAAACCCACACGCATTTTATAGCTAAACATTAAAGGCTTTTTGGAAATTGCCTTTTAGAGGTTTTGCCATATTGTTAGATTACAGTCCTCTCATTGTGCTTCATTTTATTGCTAAAAATCAATTCACTTTGCTTAGCTGATAACAGCCTCTCCTGGTGGAGGAGCGCTGAGCTTTTACAGAGCTGACCTGCTCCCAGCCTGGCGGATGCCATCACTTCAACATTATCCTGTGTCTACTGGTAATCTTCTCCACTGTGGAATTACGTTGATGCAACGGTTTTATCACCACTTAGCATTTACATGGATTCTCTTATATAAAATAAGAAGCTTTGAATTTACCTACTTCCTCTAATAGCTCTGGGTTTAGATAGCCTTAGTATCCTTAAATCTTGCCTGTGAACTTCCACGTTTTATCCCAACAGTATGGAGTGCTCTCTCATTACACCCCACAAAAGAGTAGAAAGATTTTTGTGCCCTTACTTTCCCAATTCTTCTCTTCACATTCACCTCCATATGAACATCAACAAAATGTTTATTCTTTTGTTAAACATTTAAGTCTGCTGTGCTACGTGAAAGCAAACCAATAAGAGCACTTAGAGGATTATCACACTGCGATACTGCTAAGGGCAGAGCCAGGGAGTGCACTGGGTTCTGTGTCCTTCCCTGTGGGAGGTGGCTTGGCCCTTGAGGTGCTGGAAAGAGAATGCTCAGCCCCAATGGGGTTTCTTTCCTCTTATCAGTCGCTCAAAGTCTCAACATTGTGTTTATTAGCCATTTTCATTTTCTTTCCTATAATCTGCCTATGGCTCTCTTTTGGTAAACTTGTATTATATGGATTTTATTTTTCTTATTTACACTTAGAGATTTTCTATCTACTCTGACTATAGTGTTTTCATGGTGTCTTTATTCATACCTAAGTTTTTAGTTTTGAAAGAGTCAGATTATCAGTTCCTTCCTCTAAATTTACTGAATTACTGCAATTTGAATAGAAGGGTTCTGCCTTCTATTCATAAGTCTTACATATGGTCTCTTATCTTTTTTTTCTGTCATTTTTATTTTGACATCAACTGTATAATTCATCTGAGATTTCCTCTTACAGATGATGTAAGTAAGGAATCTCACTGCGTTTTCTTTCCAAATGCGCAGCCAATTCAACTGTCTCTACTGAATAAAGTTGCTTTTCTTTATGATTTTAAATGACATCTTTCTCATATCCTATATCAAGTCCCTGAATTAATCATAATTCTATTTTGGGGCTATCTTGATATACAGATCAGCAGCGTCTGTGTCAATATTGCTTAATTTTCATAGTTTCATAATAGATTTCTATGTCAGGAAGCTAAATTTCCCCTCATTTTAATTTTTTAACATTTTTTTTCGCTCTTCTAGCCCACTTACTATCCCTATATATTTTACAATTAGTTTAACATTTCTACTAAAGATTCTCTAGGGATTTTAATAGAATTGCCTTGAGTTTGTAGATTTATTTGTGGAAAAATGATATCTTTTCCCTGAATTGCCTCTTTTTGTCCATTAATATAATTTCTTGCTTCATTCACTCATTTATTAATAAGTATCTTTTAGTAAAGTTTCATAATTTTCTCCACAAAATTCTTGGCATCAGTTTATTGGCTTCTTGGGAGGGTGAAGAGATAAATGCTTAAGAAGTCATTGCTAAAATTTTTTTTGTATGAAAATAATGCAACTAAATGTGCTTAGCTTTGGTAAGTTAAAGAAGTAAAGAGTAGCCAGGTGTGGTGGTACACGCCTGTAATCCCAACGGCTGTGGAGGCTGAGGCAGGAGGTTTATGAGTTCAACACCAGTCTCAGCAAAAGCGAGGCACTAAGCAACTAATTGAGACCCTGTCTCTAAATAAAATTCAAAATGGGCCTGGGGATGTGGCTACCTCCTTTCCCCCTCAAAAGGAAATACCCATTAATACAGCATGTTATTCTTCTAGTTGTTTTTGTTTTCCCCCTTGGGGGCGGGGGTGGGTGGGTACTGGGGATTGAACTCAGGGATACTTGACCACTGAGCCACATCTCCAGCTCTATTTTGTATTTTATTTAGAGACAAGGTCTCCCTGAGTTGTTTAGCACCTCACTTTTGCTGAGGTTGGCTTTGAGCTCTTGATCCTTCTGCTTTGGCCTCCGCAGCCACTGGGATTATAGGTGTGCACCACCACGCCCGGCTTAGTGGGTATTTCTTGAAGGATAATTTGTCTTTGACTTGAGGAGTATAAATACATTGTCATTTATAACATGTTATCTAATATCTTCCTAGGAAAGAGATCCTGTTCATTTATTGAAGAGAGAAAGTCTTCCCAAGGAATGTTGACCGTCCTCAGGTGTTGCACTTGGTAATTCCCCAACAGAATCTAATAAGAATGTTTTATTTGTATCTCATTCACAATCTCTGCTGCCTTTGGTAAAGCTCTCCCAAAGAGTGCTCCTATGTCCCCAGTTTTTTTCTCTTTAAAAAATGTAATCACATGTGGAATCATTCTTCTGTTCCATTTGTGAAATTTTACTTAAAAAACTAACAAGCACTTATTATGTGCCAGACACTAATTCTAAGTGCTGTAAAATAAACATGAACTCTTTTCATTTTTAAAACAACCTCAAGGTAAGTACTTTCGTTATCTCCAGTTTGCAAATGAAGTACCTGAGGCTCAAGGGACTTGCTGTAGTTTATAAAAACACTAATATGGTGACATCAAGCCCCACACCCAGGCAGGCTGCCACCTCCTCCAGGCTCTTAGCAACTACTGTCCTCTTTGCCTCGCTCAAGTCCACTGCACTGGGGCAGACACACAGAAATGCCCGAGAATTTATTTTTCATTTATGAAGAGTATTAGAATTTTAAAACTGGAAGAGATGAGGGTACAGATCCAGTTTAGTCTCTTGTCTCTGCAGCCAGGGATGGCATCTTTGAGGGATTAAAAAGCCAATAGAGTCCAGTGAAGGAATCTATTTGTACTTCGTGTAGACAAATAAGGTTTTAAGAAAGAATAAGATAAATGCAAAGTAAGGAAAGCAAAATCAACACTCATGCTGTCAAAGACTTCTGGGAAGCTTTTTCCTTCAGGTTTAAAATGCCAGAACAGTGGCATAATGAATGGAAGTGATCAAAATTGTCACCACACAGGGGCTAAGGGACAGCTTGAAAAGCATTGTCAGTTTAAAGAAGGAAACTGAACATATTCAGAAATCATAAAAAATATGAATGCTAAGAAATTAACTAAGTATTTTTCTGTTAATTATTTTCCAACTAAATTGATTGTCTGTATTTGGATTTTGGAAAAAACATTCTTTATACTGAGTTGTTTTTTTATCATCTACCAAGAGTATAGTGATTGACATCATTTATGGGTTGTATAGCACAAAGGGTCAATGTTTTGGGGTCCCTAAATCTATGTACATTGTTCATCACATAATATAATGTTTGTGAAAGTCTTACATCATTTCAGCTATTACTAATACAGTATATGTTAGTAATTATGAAATATTATATCATTTTGTCTATTACTAATATATTATATATATATATAATTTTCCTCTATTAAAAAGTATTCTCAATTATTTACTCTATTTGATGTTATAAAATATATAATTTTAATTGTGGTGAAATACACATAAAATTTGTCACCTTCCAATGCACTTTCTTTCTTTCTTTTTTTTGGTACCAGGGATTGAACTCAGGGGCACTCAACCACTGAGCCACATCCCCAGCCTTATTTTGTGTTTAGGCGAGTTGCTTAGCGCCTCGCCATTTCTGAGGCTGGCTTTGAACTTGCAATTCTCCTGTCTCAGCCTCCCAAAGTGTTGGGATTACAGGCTTGCGCCACTGTGTCTGGCCTGCACTTTCAATTAAGTGCATTCCCTTACCACTATCCACCCCAGGATTGAAACTCTGTCCCATGGAACATTAACTCCTCATTCCTCCTTTCCCAGCTCCCAGCATCCTCCATCCTGCCTCCTGTCTATGAGTTTGACTTTAAGTACTTCCTATGAGTGGAATCAAAAACATTTGTCCTCTTGTGACTGGCGTATTTCAGTTAGCCTATGGTCTCAAGGTTTGTCCACATTACAGTGGGTGTCAAATCTTCCTTCCTTTTTGTATTGAAAAATATTTAAAAATAAAATGTGTATATTACATTTTGTTTGATTTGATGTCTATGTATGTTATGTTTTGCATTGATTTGTTTGTTTTGATGAACACTTTGGTTGCTTCTTCCTTTCAGTTGTGAATAATGCTGTTATCAACACGGGTATGCTAATATTTTCTTAAGTTGCTGTTTTCACTTCTTTGGGGTATGTACCCAGAGATGGAATTGCTGGGTCATATGAGAATTCCATTCTTAATTTTTTGAGGAACTGCCATACTACTTTTCATAGTGGCTACATCTGTATCATTTTACCCTCCAGACATAGATGCTCAAGGTTCCAATTTCTCCACATCCTTGCTTCCATTGTTATTGTCTAACAACTAACAATTGTGAGGTAATATCTCATCATGGTTTTTAAAACATATTGTTATAATCATTAGCAAGCTGGGCGCGGTGGTGCAAGCCTGTAATCCCAGCACTTGCAGAGGATGAGACAGGAGAATCGCAAGTTCAAAGCCAGCCTCAGCAACGGCAAGGCACTAAGCAAATCAGTGAGACCGTCTCTACATAAAACACAAAATAGGGCTGGGGATATGGCTCAGTGGTTGAGTGCCCCTGAGTTCAATCTCCAGTACCAAAGGAAAAAGAAAAGAAAAAAAAAATCATTAGTCATTATTTCTTAGACATTCTTAGAAATATGGAGGAAGACAATTCTATAGTATTTGCATTTTAAAATAATTTTTCAATAATACCTTAAATTTCTCTTATTGTGTTACATCTTCATTCCAATTGATTATTAAAGTAATATTTAAAATTCTAGGGGTTATATACAGCATTCTTAGCCTAGTGAACTCAGCCAGCACTGGGCATCAGTGTGAACAGAGGGTGAGTGCCATAGTTGGGATCAGGAATGTTCCCCAAAGGCTCATGTTCTAAAGGCTTTATCCCCCTGGGTGACACTAACTGGTAGGTGATAGTACTTAAGGGAAGTTTCAGGTCATTGGAGGTATGCTCTTGAGGGAAGAGTGGGAATCCAACCCTTTCCTATTTCTCTTTCACTTCTTGGCCAGGAATTGAGTAGTTTTGCTTCATCACATATTCCCTGCCTCTGTCACAGGCCCAAAGCAACAGGGCCAATCAATCACGGACTGAAATCTTTGAAACCCTGAGCCAAACTTTTTCTGTTTATAAGTTGATTTATCTCAAGCATTTGTTATAGTGATGGAAAGCTAACTAAGAGTGAATTAATGCAGAGTCTATTCACAAAGAGAGATGTTATGTAAACATGAGATGTGGCCTCCCCAGCTACTATGATTACATTTCTGTCTTGGCTTTCTTTAAACAGTAAGAATCAATCACATACTTTTTTTTTTTTTTGTTTGTTTGTTTTTTACTGCAATCTAAGGAGGAAACCATGCTATAATTACCTTAAAAATCAAATCCAAAATGACTTGTAGATTCCCATATCTTAAGTTGACTGGAGTGCTGTGAATAGAGGCAGCTCCCTAATCTAGCATTCAGAGCATGCATGATATATTAGCCGGATTAATAAAAAGACACCTGCTCAAAATGCAGCATATGCAATTCTGAAAATTTCTATATTCTGGATTTGGTAAAGTCTATTTCTTGTCTATTTTTTAATCTCAGGATTTTAAAGAGACAATTATGAGATTACTGAGTGGTTTAAAAATGTTTGGCAATAATTACTGGAGCTCTATGGGTTATTATGTTCATATTCAGTAAGTTATCAAAAACAAAAGACAAAATTGTAAGGGGAGAACAAGCCATGGATATTTATGACTTAATTCTGTGTGCTGTTTCTGGCTTATGATTTTAAAAATAAAAGCACCAAAAATAAAGAAAGGCTGGGGCTAACACACTGTTTTCTTGAAATGGCAATCAAAAATGTCACACTGATTACCAGGAAGACAACAGCTGCTCTGAATTTGAGAGTCCTTATCTACCCATCAGCTGTGGCTCCCCTAGGAGGAGTCCTGAGCTGCCCCACCCTTCAGAGCAACAAAGCCTGTGCACAGGATGGAGAGCTGTAGGTTTCAGGATCCTCTTTATTATGAGCTCTATTTTTTTTGTCAAAAAGATCTATTTTTCATATAATAATATGAATATTCAATTTTAGAAAGTTATATACATTACCTACATTACTCGAGCTTGTCTCTTTTTATTTATTTAAAAAAATTTAGTTGTAGATGTAGTATCTTTATTTTTTATGTATTTATTTTTATGTGGTGCTGAGGATCAAACCCAGTGCTTTACACATGTGAAGCAAGCAGTCCACCACTGAGCTACAGCCCCAGCCCTCTTCTTTTTACTTTATCTTAGAGAATAAATTTATAATTTTATACAAGGAAAAAATTTATAAAATGCCATTTTTTCCCAAGAAAAGAGCAAGTCAGATCTGAACTACTTTGTGCCTTCCAGAGTCCTGGTGGTTGCTGGGCACTGTGGTAAGTACCCAAATGTTTTAGAAGTCAGAAAGATGAAACGTGAATTTGTCTCTGGACTGTACAAACCATGTCATGCTGATGACCAGGAAGTCAACAGCTTCTCTGAATCTGCAGGTTCTTACGTACTGTCATGTACTGTCATCTGATTTCCCATCAAGAAAACCGAAGTCATAACAGTATTAAAAGGGAAGTTCTCTGAGGAAGGGAGGCTGGGGGCCTTTGGTCTGGGCGAGGGTGGGGAGCTCAGCAAACATTGTTTTCTTTCATATTTGCTTGGACAGCCAACCTTGACCGGAGGCTTACCTTCTAGAACCTGAGTTGCTATGCCTCCTTACCCCCGGCCCACCTGCTCCTGGGCCCCTCATCCCGAGATCTCTCTCGTTAGGGATATATTCTTTGACTCTAATTGCACAGTGGTCACATGTGCACAGCATGTGCACCCTGACTGCAGTGGCTTGTGTGAGTCTGAGCATTGCCCTCTGTCCTGGCCTGCTATCTCTGTGAGGACAGGGACCTGTTCTGAAGCATCTTGTTCAGTCCCAAGCACTGAGCATTTAATAAAGATTCTTTTATTGGTTTAATAAGCATGTCTAATATTGTCAGGGTTAAGGGGAAAAAAAGAAGGAGGAGGTTAAAAGATGCCCTCCAATCTTGGCTGAAGGTCTATTTCTGATACACAAGAAATTCATTTGGCCATGCTTCTATTAAAGACAATGTGTGTGTGTGCATGTGCACGTGCACGTGTTCTGAAAATTGAACCCAGGCATGCTATACCACTGAGCTACATACCCAACCCTTTTAAAAATGTTTAATTTTGAGATGGGGTCTCACTAAATTAAAGAGTCTGGCTTTGCACTTGTCATCCTTCTGCTTCAGCCTCCAGAGTCATTGGGATGACTAAGGAAGTCTCAGCTAAGGACAACTTTTTAAAGATGGAGTCCTACATGTAGTGAAGAAAATACTTAAAGCCATCTCTTAACCAGATGCCAAGGAAGTGCTTTTTCATTTAAGGATGTTACTTTGAAGTGAAGATGAAAATGTCTTCATTTTGATTGTTCTCTCCAATTCAAAGAAATAATTTATACTGCATTACAAGATGAGTACATATGGAAAGGCATGGGAAATGGTGGCATCATGCTGAGAGTATGGTTGTGTGGTTTATGCCTTTCTGAGCCTGCCTGTCTTTTTGGCTTTGAGCAGGACTATCCCAGCAACCACAATCACTAGCTACCACAACCCATAACTATCTTTTAAGAAATGTTTTGTTTATAGTGAAAGGAATGCATTTATATTAATGTTACTACAAACCAATGGGAATAGTAATTTTTAAACAAACTTGCTAAATATGGGGAAATTAACTTATTAAGTTAATAAATTATATATAGCAACATAGCTGTTTCCTCTAGAAGATGTCTCACAATGGATTTCTGTTGCTTGAATATTTTAGTGAGTATTTGAACTAAGGCAGTGACTGGGATTGATGGTCTGCCCAAGTATTTTGAAACACATTTTGAATATATAGTGTTAACAGGGAAATAAAATATGATGTTTTTCATACTCTGTCTTCCCTATACTGTGTGTTTGGAATTGATTATAAAAATATTAATCTCCAAAAGAAAAAAATAAAGATGGAATCCTAATCTGAAAAAGTAAAGTAGAATAGATTCATGTTTTAGTGAACAAATGTGAGAAGTACAGAGTCCTGGGTTCCGGCTCCAGTTCTTTAGCCCCAAGAATTCCACATACAGTTGTCACTGCTCATTGGTGGTTTTGATTTCCACAGTTTCAGATACCTGGGTTCTATCATAGTATGATAAGATATATTAAGAGAGAGACCATATTTACAGAAGATTTATTGCAGCATATTATTGTTATGACTTAGATGTAGTGTCCCCAAAAAACTCATATGTGAGACAGTGCAAGTTTTGGAGAAGAAATGATTGGGTCATAGCTTTAACCTAATCAGTGAATTGATCCCTGATGGGATTAACTGAATGGTGCTGGGGACTGGTAGGGTGTGGCTGGAGGAGGTGGGACTTAGGGTGTGGCTTTGGTGTATTTATTTGTATCTGGAGAGTGGAGTCTCCTCTGCTTTCAGAACTCCATGTAAGCCACTTCCCTCTGCCACAGTTCCACCATGTTGATCTTGTCTCAACTGGAGCCCTGAAGAATGGAGCCTGCTATGTATGGATTGAGACCTCTGAAACCATGAGCCTTCAAATTAACTTTTCTTCCTCTACAGTTGTGCTGTTCAGGTCATTTGGTCATAGCAGCAAAATAGCAGACTAAAACAATTATTATAATTATTCTATCCTATTTTGGGTTAGTTGTTGATCACTGATTGTCCCTAATTTATAAATCAAGCTCTATGATAGGTATGGTCATGCTACAATTTGGATCTGGAATGTCCCTAAAAGACCCATGTGTTCAAGGTTCAGTCCCCAGTTTGGTGCTACTAAGAGATGGTGAAGTCTTTACAGATGGGGCCTTTTGGGAAGTGGTAGGTCATTGGAGGCATTTCCTTGAAGGGGAGTGTGGGACACCAGTCTCTCTGTCTGTCTGTCTCTCTTTCTTTTGCTTCCTGCTTCCATAAGATGAATAGGCCTTTTCCACCATGTTGTCCCTCCATGATGTACTGTGCCACCACCATGGGCTCAAAGCACTAGGGCCAATTGGTCATGAACTGAAACCTCCAAAACTTTTTAAGTTGATCTAGCTCAATTTTTTGTGACAATAAGAAAACCACTGGGACACTCTGTATAGGGGAAAAGGGTAGTAGGTACAGGGTTTGTTACAATCCACAGTTTCAGACATCTGCTGAGGGTATTAGGAACATATCACCCTCAAATAAGTGGGTACTACTGTATAACTTTGTGATAGGATATTAGTCAAGACACCTTTCCGAGTCTGTGCCTATAAATTCAAGCATGAATATGTGGCCTGGGAGTGTTGTTTTACTGTTTCAAAGCAATGACATAGAGTGAAGCACTTTGGAGTGTGACGTTTTGTAAGAGGTTATTAAGGATATAAATCGTGAGCCCTGCATTCTGATGGGGAGGTGTGAAGTAAGAAAGAATGTATGCTGTGGAGTTAATCCTCATTCTGTAACAGAAAGTACATTCCAGGACAGCAGGAAGCAGCTGCTCTGCCCACACGGCTGGAGGGGAAGGACTATGGGACCCACCACAAAGACAAAATTGCTTTGTTAAGATCTTATTTTCAGTGAATTGTCCAAGGGAGCTAGAACCACGTGGCTGTTTTATGAAAGGCTCTGAGCACCTGTGATTTGCTTCACAGTATAATCTCAAAATAGGCATTTATTAGTTTTTTCTCCTTTTATTTGTACATAAAGGACTCTGTTCTAAATTGGTAAAAGCTAATATTCTCTTAATGAGATCGCTTGGGGGAATATACACCATACAACAAAATGTTTTAAAGGCATCTTCAGGTGAGTTGGGCATGAGAATTTTTATTTCCGTTTAATCAAGGAAGTTTTCATGGGCAAACTAACATAAGGCTGTAAAGAACTAAGGGCAACAGAAGGAAAATGCAATATTTTGTTGAAAAAAAAGCAAAATTATATACTAGGATATCTTTTGGGGTGCCAAAAATATTTGGATAAACATTGATGAATAAATAATAAATCATTGACCTGTATTCAGATGAACACATTTGATTCATCTATTTGTGATTATTATTGTTTCTTTTATTTTTCTTTTGGTGCTTGGGATTGAACACAGGGCCTCACACATTCTTCCATCTTCTTTTTTTTGTCCTTAGCCTTTGTAACCACCTCTAAACAGAGTTAGAAGCTTTAAGGAGATAATGAACAGAAAATGTTGGAGGGATGTACCAGTCGGGTTTTTGCCATGTAAGCAAGACCATCGTGGGATTGCAAATTTCTGCCTTCAGCATCACCCCGAGGATTCCAGACCAGGCAGTGTTAGGAGGGCCATCACCCCACTTAATACACGTTTGGAAGTTGTTTCCCTTTCCTCACAGATTTCTGCCCCCACCCACCAAAAGAATGAACGGTTTTGTGCAACTGACTATTGAGCTAATGATTAAAAGGAAAAGAAAAGTGGAGATCTTGAAATGAGTGAAGGTATAAAACAGTTCCTGCAGAGAGAGATGCAGGCCATCAACCTTCTTCAACATGGAAAATTTATACCACCAACTCCAGCCAAGAGCTCAACTGGTTCTTGGGCACACATAGCTCATATCTTTTGGGGTTAAGTTTAGACTGCTTGCATTTATTATGCAAATCCATGGTGTGGCCTTGGCCTTATTTAAAAATAAGAAGAGGTTACCAATTAAAGCAAAGATCTTAGTGGGAAGGCAAACCAATCACACTTACATAGCTTCAAAAAGGCAAGTGCAATCTCCATTTGTGACTGTATCTTCAGAAAAAGAAATATCCAAGAAATATCCAAGAGTTCAAGAAATGACATTAAAAATTCCATACATCTAGCCGGGCGTGGTGGCTCATGCTTATAATCCCAGCATTTTGAGAGGCTGAGACAGGAGAATTGTGAGTTTAAAGCCAGCCTCAGCAATGGGGAGGCGCTAAGCAACTCAGTGAGACTCTGTCTCTACATAAAACACAAAAATAGGGCTGGGGATGTGGCTCAGAGGTTGAGTACCCCTGAGTTCAATCCCTGGTACCAAAAAAAAAAAAAAATTCCATACATCTTTGGGACAAATTACACAATAATCAGTTTCAAACTGAGCATACCTGTCATGTTCCCTGCTAAAGGACTCTCCTCCATGCTTATCTTTCTTTGTTCATCTTTCCAGCTTCAAAGATGTACAACTGAGATTCTTTTTTGGTTCCACATTTTCCCATCTCTCCAAATCTTAGCAGTTGCTTCAAATCTATTCTTTCAAGTTATAATGAAAATGTTGAAACATTCTGCAAATACTGTTTAATTATGTCAATATGGCATGGACTCAAGGCATTTACAGCCAAGGCTATTAGGAGCTCAGAGGAGAAAACTGAAATGGATCTGATGTTGAAAACACAAAATAAGAGATTGAAAAGAAGACTGACCACTTATTTAATATAGACCTTGGTTTATGGGAAATGACCAAAAAAAAAAAAAGGATATTTATAAAAATTGAAAATAAAAAAAGCCAACAGGCCAGCCAGAGAGAAGCAGGAGGAAGATGAGCAGAGTTAGTCCTGATGCCTATACTTAATGGCAGTATAGGAGAGCAGAGGGATCTCAGGACAGAGAAAGATTTGGGGATTCTAAGGAGGAGGGACAAAGCTTTGGAAGCCCACAGGAGAACCCTCTCCCTCAGAGAGAGGTAGAGTAGGTCTCTGAGAAGTGGCCTCAGCCCAGGAGAACAGGGACCATCACTCAAAGGACAAAACCTGTTGGTGCACCTCGCCTGGCAGGAGGATCTTCTCCAGAGTCTGTCTGCTGAGGTGTTGAGAGAGATTCTCCAACAAGTAATATGAAATTCAAAATAACACTAAAAATGGAGAAGAAACCATTGCCCACAAGGATTTGAGAAAAGCAGATACCATATGAGAAGATCCCCTAGCAAAAACACCAGAAGAGATGTCTCCTAAGGGGACAGAGCTCACAGACTCAGCAGAAGACTTGTCTTGTTCTCACTGACGGGGTAGAGAGGCTTGTTCCAGCAATCAGCTCCAAATCACCTTTCCTTCCCTGCCCTGTGGGTGACACCTGTAAGTATTGCTCCCCTGCAGGGTGGCTGCAATGCCACAGTGAGCCTGCTCCTTAGCCTGGACGTCTGGTAGCCTGAGATTTTTTTTGTGTGTGAACCATCCAGCATTTTTTTCATCCAGTTCTTAATTTTAGTGTTTCTTATTGCTTGCTTTTAGAATTTCTGGTTTTTTGTTTTTTGTTTTTTATAGTTTGAAGTTCAGTACTTCAGTTCTGAATATTATTATTTCAGTATTTTAAATAGAGTTATTTTGAAGTCCATCTCTGATAACTCAGTTTCCTGAGTGCCTTAAATGTTTTTCTTCTTTGTGATTCTGTTGGATTTGTGACACATCTCTTTGTATGCCTCATTGTAATTCTTGACTGCTTCATTAATTGTATTCTTAATTTCATTGTTTCATTTTAACTTTTCATTTGGTTATAAATTCAGACTCATAAAGAAATCTGCAGAGTACCAAAAATTTCTATATAGTTATCATACTGGGTTTCTATTTACCCTTTTTGTTTCATTATTCTCTGTGTGTGTGTGTGCACGTGTGCAAGCATGTGTGCTATAAGAAGTAATCTGGTGAAATAATTTTGTCATAGGCACTTCATATATGCTTTGTCTAAACTTTGGTGCTCTTATTCACCTAACCTAATGAGCAGAGTTAGTCCTGATTGTTATTGTTTAATTGACCCTAAAATTACTTTATATTCAAATACATATATTAATATGTTTACAAGAATAAAAATTACCAACCATGAAATATGAGCTATGGAATACATCTTTACTGGCTTCCATGTTTGGCTATGGAATTAAATGTAGAATACAAAGTCAGAAAAAGCTTGTACATTACTTTTACTTTAAAGAATGTTGTTTATGCCAGATGCAGCGGTGCATGCCTGTAATCCCAGCAGCTGGGGAGGATGAGACTGGAGGATCCCAAGGTCAAAGTCAGCCTCAGCTACTTGGTGAGATTCTAAGCAACTTAGCGATACTCTTTCTCAAAATAAAAAATAAAAAGGGCCGGGGATGTGGCTCGGTAACTACCTCTGGATTCAATCCCCGGTATCAAAAAAAGAAGAAGAATGTTGTTTATGCCTGAAATTAAGGTTATGAATATGTTGATGAGTTGACTGTCGATAATGAGGTAATTCTGTTTACTTTTGCTCATTATAATCTGTTTATTATGATTAATTCACTTTATTTTTAAAATTTTATTTTTGACACAATACAAAATTTAGAGGGCACAGAAAGATATTTTGATAATGTGTACGCTATGTAATAATGAAATTAACATATCCATCACCTCAGTTATCATTTCATTATGGTAAAAAGTTGAAAATCCTCCCTTCTAGCTATTTTGAAATATACAATCATTATTGTTAAGTATTATTACCTTACAGCACAATAAAACACCAGAACTTAGTTCTCCTTTCCAACTGTGATTTTGTAGAAGCTGCTGACCAGCCTCTCCCCATCCCCCTCTCATCCCCTGGAAATGACTATTCTGCTCTCTACTTCTATAAGATCAACTTTTTCATAATTCCACACATGACTGAGATGATGTGGTATTTGCCTTTTGTGTCTGGCTTATTTCACTTAGACATTGTTTTCTAGGTTCATCCATGCTGTTGCAAACAACAGGAATTTATACTTTTTATGACTGAATAATATTCTATTGTTTTTATATATATACATATTTATGTATGTGTGTATATATATATATATATATATATATTAAACTGTGGTGCTCTTATTCACTTAACCTAATTAGCAGAGTTAGTCCTTATTGTTATTGTTTAATCGACCCTAAAATTATTTTATATTGAACATTCAAATAAATATATTAATATGTTTACAGGAATATCATAAAAATTACCAATCATGAAATATGAACTATGGAATACATATATATATATATCTCACTCATTCATAAACTCTTAGGTTGATTCCATGTCTTGGCTATTGCAAATACTGTTGCAATGAACATGGGAGTGCAGATATTTCTTCAACATACGGATTTCATTTCCTTTGGATATGTACCAAGCAGTGGGATTGTTTTCAAGACTTCTTTAGAGTATCTAGTGTAGGTCCTAAAGTGATATATGTGATTATGAACAAAGAGAAAGACAGCCTAAATCAGGGTAGCTATTAACATTGGTAGTATTGTCACCATTCAAGTTTTTCCTGATATGCTTTATAAGAGATAACAAACAAATTTTCATACTGCATTCATCCTGCTTTTCTTTCTTAGAATCAAAAAAATATTGCAATTTTGAAATGAGATTTTTTTCTGGGATAACTGGCTTTCATCTTGTGGATAACACTTGGTTCAACCCTCTGGGTTGGCTTTATGCTACCTCTTATCCTCACTTTCAACGTAGCTCCAACAAAACCCCTCTGAGATTGCTTAAAATATTTTAAACATACAAATATTTGCCAAATTTATTTTAAAGTTAAATAATAAAGGTTTAAACTATATAATGTTTATAAATATATACAATTGAAACATTATGTGATACCCCATTAGTGGGTACGATTTTTATGTTCTTGTGTATTAGTTAAAAATAAATTAAGAATAAAAGTTTAATGTGTGCAGGTGTATACAAACTGTAAAACTACAATCTGAGTGTGACTCTACAGACAGGTTCTTATAAATGCAGTATCTTTATTCTAAAGCTATACAGCAAAACATTGAATGAAAGAACCAATTTTATCTTTATAATTAAAAAATCAGATTGTAGGATGAAATTTTGCTTAAAATTGTCTTTGTCAAAAATATATGCACATAAGTATTTGTTGAAGACATAAAAATTAATTTGTGGATTAAAATTGAATAGTTAAATATAATCAAGCAAAGAGTTTTTAAGTGAAAACTCCAATAATTAGTTTAGCAGCTTTGTTTTGAATTATATTGCAGTCTAAACACTCTATGCATTCTCTGGTCTTCCTTGCTGCCCTTGTTCTTTCTTTTTCCTACATTTTTCCTCTCTCTAGCTCAGATCTTCTCTTTCTTCTCTCCTTTCTCAAACACAAATTAGTCACTTTGAATATCCAAATATTCCAGACCTTAGGCAGCGAGGGTGAGTCTATGCGCATAGGTGATGGTGCTGGAGAGCCAGTGGGCATGCTCTAGAAGGGTGTATTTTGTCTCTGGCCCCTTCCTTGCTTCCTCTTGCTCTCTGCTTCCTGGCTGTCTTGAGATGGGCTGCTGTTCTACCATGCACTCATTACCATGATGCTTTGCCTCACCACAAGCCCAGAAACAATGGAGCCAAGTAATCAAGGGCTGAAACCTCTGAAACCATGAGCCAGAATAAAACTTTCTTCCTTTCAGTTGCTTTTCTGAGGCATTTGTTTTTAATAGCAATGATAATCTGACTAACATATAAGATAAATTCAAATTTCATTTAGCTCATCAAATAATTATCTTTAAATTACTCAGTGTTATCAAGAAAGTAAAAAGTGACTTAATTTCATTATAATTGAGATGCAGATCAGGAGGTAAATCACACAAGCTGGGTGCTGTGATATGTGCTTGTAATTCCAGCAATTTGGGAGACTGACAGAGGAGGATTGTGAGCTCAAGGCCAGGCTGGGTAACTTAGTAAGAATCTATCTCAAAAAACAAACCCTCCCAGCACCTAGGGAGGCTGAGACAGGAGAATCATGAGTTCAAACTACCCTCAGCAACGGCTAGGCGCTAAGCAACTCAGCGAGACCCTGTCTCTACATAAAACACAAAATAGGGCTGGGGATGTGGCTCAGTGGTCAAGTGCCCCTGAGTTCAATCCCTGGTACCAAAGCAAGCAAGCAAACAAACAAACACAGAAAAAGTCACACAAATGTAATGTGAAATGTTAAATATGTTGCCTGGTAATATGAAAAGGAATGATAATTTTGAAAATCAACTAAATGTAGAAAATAAGCATTTTTTAATATAAAAAAAAATGAAGGGATGTCCAGGAAATAATCATCAAATAAAGCTAAGTGTGGAGGAATGAGTGTGATATGTGACCATTTTATAAAAAAAACAAGAAAAAAATGAAATGCTATTTGTATTTGCTTAGAAAATTCTAGGGAAAATGTAAGAAAATTGTATTGGCGATTACCTGTGGGGGTGAAAGGAGATGGTAGAGGGAAAACATTAAGAGTAAATGCTGGGCTGGGGCTGTAGCTCAGTGGCAGAGTGCTTGCCTAGCTTGTGTGAGGCACTGGGTCAGATCCTTAACACCACATAAAAATAAACAAATAAAATAAAGGCATTCTGTCCATCTACAACTACAAAAAGTTTTTTAAAAAGAGTAAATGTTTTTTCCATACATATTTTATATTGACTTTTAAACTCTGCATTGTCTACTGAAATATTATTATAGCATTGAATCTTATACTATCACAGAAAACTACTTTTCTGAAAGTACTACAGTAGGATACTTTCTCAAAATAAAATTACCAGGGAGTACATTCAGAAACGTAGTTATTTGGAAAGACTAAAATGAGGTGGAATAGCTATCTGTCTCTCTCACTCCATGATATAATCTAGCCTAGTGATAGGTTTTTGTGGGTTAGAGGAATTAATGGTCTGCCTGACTGTCAGGTAATCTTCTATAGCTACAGCTTTGTGCAGCCAAGATTTTGAGAACTGCTAACTTCAGAGGCTCCACCATCACACTCCCTGAGAAGACACATTGGAGTTCCCAGTGTCTATATGATCCCCCTCCTCCTGTGAAAGCTAAGGCTGCTCACATGGCTGAGATATGTTTCATACATGCAAATTCTCTTTTGGAGGATTAACATTGTTCTGCAAAGCCCTCTGGATTGCCTCCGTTTTTTTTTAACAAGGAATTTCCGTGAATGGTCTCATTGGTATGATTGTTTCTATGACTTTGGTGCTGTTTGCCATATTAGGATCTGTGGTCATATCTCCATAATTGAACACATTCTTTACTGTATGTAGCCATTTTGAATATACAGAACTTATTCTTTTAAAATTTATCCATTGAAAAATAAATACTTACAAGGAAGTTAGTCATTTGATATTAGACCAAGAATGAACCAGGACTAAGTGTGAAACTTGTTGCAGATGAAACCTACATTTAGTATTAAAAGTTTAATGGAGGAAAAAATGAATGTGCCATATTTGAGAAAATTCTTAATTTCCTAAGTTAGTAAAGAAACATAAAAACATTTCATATAAATATTCTGATGATACTTGATCTTCATCTTATTTTATGTTCCATTATCTTACAGAAAGTAAAATCATTTGCTAGTTTCTATCCTAATTAGATTTTAACAACATACTTACTCTTTCATTCAATGCATAGGTTATTTCCATCAGGCTATTTAATTCAATTAATGATATTATTTCTGATGTGTACTTTTGATTCTTAGTTACTTTTGATGAAAATTGGAGAATGAGCTTTATGCACATGCACACATTAGGAAATAATTATTGTGCCACTTATCACATGTAGCATTTCTTAAATACTTTTTGACTAGTGTTACACAAATATTAAATATTGAGAAAAAATTATGTCCTACCTTATTTTCTGATCTTAGCCTTCCCACTTTGTTCTTTATTATAATCCTTGTCTAAGTTTCTGATACTCCTCTTCATCTGGTCATTTATTCATTGACCATTTATATGCCCAGAGTTCTGTTCAAGAATCTGCAGGATTTGGTGATGAAGATGACAAGCAATCCAATTTCCTTGATGGGTCTTAGGATTTTGACCCAGGAGACACAGCATAAAAAGTAATTAAGTAAATATTGCTCTGGCTAGTGTTTCAAGGACTATGTTGAATAGCAGTGGTGAGAGAGGGCATCCCTGTCTAGTTCCCGTTTTCAGAGGGAATGATTACAATTTTTCTCCATTTAGGATGATGTTGGCCTTGGGTTTAGCATAGATAGCTTTTACAAAGTTGAGGAATGTTCCTACTATCCCAAGTTTTTCTAGTGTTTTGAGCATAAAAGGGTGTTATATTTTGTCAAATGCCTTCTCTGCATCAATTGACAAAATCATGATTCTTATCTTTAAGTTTATTGATGTGATGTACTATGTTAATTGATTTCCGTATGTTCAACCAACCTTGCATCCCTGGGATGAACCCCACTTGATCATGGTGCACTATTTTTTTGATATGTTTTTGTATGTAATTTGCCAGAATTTTATTGAGAATTTTTGCATCTATGTTCATCAGGGATATTGGTCTGAAGTTTTCTTTCTTTGTTGTGTTCTCTGTCTGGTTTTGGAATCAGAATGATACTTGCCTCATAGAATGAGTTTGGAAGGGTTCCCTCCTTTTCTATTTCATGAAATAGTTTGAGGAGAATTCTGCTATTCAACATAGTCCTTGAAACACTAGCCAGAGCAATTAGACAGACGAAAGAAATTAAAGGGATACGAACGGAACAGAAGAACTCAAATCATCATTATTTGTGGACGACATGATTCTATACTTAAAGGATCCAAAAATTCTACCAGAAAACTTCTAGAATTAATAAATGAATCCAGCAAAGTAGCAGGATATAAAATCAACACCCACAAATCAATTGCATTTCTATACATCAGTGTTAAACCCTCTGAAAGAGACATTAGGAAAACTATCCCATTCACAATAGCCTCAAAAAAAATAAAATACTTGGGAATCAATTTAAAAAAAGAGGTGAAAGACCTCTACAATGCAAACTACAAGACACTAAAGAAAGAAATTGAAGAAGACCTTAGAAGATGCAATAATCTCCCATGCTCCTGGATAGGCAGAATCAATATTGTCAAAATGGCCATATTTCCCAAAGCACTATGTAGATTCAATGCAATCCCAATTAAAATCCCAACGTCATTCCTTATAGAAATAGAAAAGGCACTCATGAAATTCATTTGGAAGAATAAGAGACCCAGAATAGCCAAAGCAATCTTTAGCAAGAAGAGTGATGAAGCAGGAGGCATCACAATACCAGACTTTAAATTATACTACAAAGCTATAGTAACAAAAATGGCATGGTACTGGCACCAAAATGGACATGTAGACCAATGGTACAGAATAGAAGGCACAGAGACGAACCCACTTACATACAGTTACCTTATACTAGATAAAGGAGCCAAACGCGTACACTGGAGAAAAATAGCCTGTTCAACAAATGGTGCTGGGAAAACTGGAAATCCATATGCAGCAAAATGAAACTAAACCCCTATCTCTTACCATGCACAAAATTCAACTCAAAGTGGATCAAGGACCTGGGAATCTGACCAGAGACCCATCACCTAATAGAAGAAAAAATAGGCCCAAATCTTCATCATGTTCCTTAACAAGACTCCTATAGCACAAGAAGTAAAATCAAGAATCAATAAATGGGATGGATTCAAACTAAAAAGCTTCTTCTCAGCAAAAGAAACAATCAATGAAGTGAACAGAGAGCTGGCATTCTGGGAACAGATCCTTGCCACACACACATCCGATAGAGCACTAATCTCCAGGATATATAAAGAACTCAAAAACTTAACACCACAAAAACTAACAACCCAATCAATAAATGGGCCAAAGAGCCGAACACAAACTTCACAGAAGAAGATAATACAATCCATCAACAGACATATGAAAAAATGTTCAACATCTTTAGCAATCAGAGAAAATGCAAATCAAAACTACCCTAAGATTCCATCTCACACCAGTCAGAATGGCAATTATCAAGAATACAAACAACAATAAGTGTTGGCGAGGTTGTGGAGAAAAAGGCACACTCATACATTGCTAGTGGAACTGCAAATTGGTACAACCAATCTGGAAAGCAGTATGGAGATTCCTTAGAAAACTTGGAATGGAACCACCATTTGAGCCTGCTATCCCACTCCTCGGTCTATACCCAGAAGACTTAAAAACAGCATACTACAGTGCTGCTGCCACTTCAATGTTTATAGCAGCTCAATTCACAATAGCTAAACTGTGGAAGCAACCTAGATGCCCTTTGATAGATGACTGGATAAAGAAACTGTGGTATATATACACAATGGAATATTACTCATCAATAAGAGAGAATAAAATTATGGCATTTGCAGGTAAATGGATGGAGTTGGAGAATATCATGCTAAGTGAAGTAAGCCCATCTCAGAAAACCAAATGCCGAATGTACTCGTTGATAAGCAGATGCTGATCCATAATGTGGGTAAGGTCATGGGAACAATGGTGGAACTCTGTTCTCTGGGGTGTAAGGGGGGAGGGGGCATGGGGACAGTAAAGGTGGTGGAATATGGTGGTCATCATAGCCCTAGCTTTATGTATGACTGCATATATGTTGTGATTCTATGCAACTTAAAACTAAAGAATTGATATGTTATCCTCTATCTATGTACAATGAATCAAATTGCACTCTGTTATCATGTAAGCCTAAATAGAACAAATAAAATATGAAAAAAAAAGTAACTAAGTAAATATAACAATAGAAGTTTCAGGGGAAAAAACAAAAACAAAGAAAGGGAAAGAAGTGTGAAGCGTTCTTACTGGAAGCTATTTTCAGTCAGTGGAACTATTTGAAGCAGTAGAACTATTTGCAGCAGTGATGTTTAAGTAGAGAGCTAAAAGAAATGCAAGGAAGCCATGGCAAGCCTTTCAGGCACAGAGAACAGGAGAAGAAAGCTGAGAGAGAAAGAAGCTGAGATACAGAGAGGGCAAGCAAAGTTCTTAATGCAATTTAGGTGGCCCAGTGGCAAACATGGTAGGGAATGCCATGGTCTGGTGACTGTAATTAAAGCGTTCTGAAAGTTTTATGGAGAACTGTATGGGGGGCCAAGGGTGGATGGAGGCAGACCAGTCAGAAGTCATTGCAGTGACATAGTGATCCACGATGGGGCTTCTGCTAGGGTGGAGGCAGGACAGGTGGTAAGAAAAACTCTGATTCAGATATGTTGGAGATCCAGAACTGACAACATGCCAATGAATCTCGTGTGGGATGTGAGAGAAAAAGAAGCCTCAGCACAGCACTGTGTCTGGGGCGAGGACACAGCTGGTATTCTGATCGAGATGTGAACTGGAAGTGAAATGAAAAATCCTCTTTTAGACATGTTCAGTGAGAACATATTCTTTTCATTTGTTTTGCTACAGATTCTTCAATATCATCAATTTTTCAAGGAGCTAAATTTCCTATTATTTTTCTGTCACATCACTTTTTCATTCCCTTTCAGTCCTTATTTCTTGAAGAGATTTAATTTGTGCTTCTCTTTGTAGTTTCTTAGAGTTATTCTGAGATTAGTAATGTTTGGACTTTATTTTCAATAAAATACATGTACACTTCACTATATATGATTTTCAAAAATTGAGACAAACAAAAAGATATTCATTAAATGCCTTAAAATAACTATTGTAGATAAGAGTGAGGTTTTCAAATTAAAGGGAATAAATAAATGAATAATTAATTTTTAAAAATAGGAACAAATATGAACAAGACCAAATTATTGTCCTCAAGAAATAAGCTTTGTTGGATGAAACTGAAAAGTAAATAAAAAATTATAATTAAAGCAAAGATACTTGAAGGGATTGTGAGTGCAAAGAAACAATAGTTTAACTGACTTCAGAAAGGAAGTTACCTTCATAATATTTATTTTAAAATTCAGTTGTTTTCACTTTTTATTATCAAATAATTGTTAAGCACACACTATGGGTTAAAAATTGTGGGGAAGGTGGAGTTATTGCGGGTGCGGTAATGCATCATGACAAAGAGGTGACTTGGCACATTAGCAGCAGCATGTGTCAGCTACAAAATAGCTGATGCTTCACTTCTGCCCTCCAAATTCTCCCTTGATAATTTCTCTTGTTGCCTAGTCTAGTGAGAAAAATGCAGGAGAGAAAGTTCTGAGAAATGTAGGTGCATTATATGAAGGAAATTTTGAGAAATGTAGGCACACTTTACATTACAAAGCCACTACAAGCTGTGTCCTTCAAGCTTTGAAGCATTGTTCTTTTATAATCATTCAGTTTGAAATCTATTTTACTTGTGAGTTCTCCAGAATATGGCTTGTTTAGAAGTGCATATGTATGTGTCTAATAGTGGTCGGAGAACATATTCCATTTGAAATAATCTGTTTTCTACTTATATAACTGAACACCAGTTATACAGATACAGACTGAGTAATCTATAAAGAATAAAGGTTTATTTGGAAGCCAATCCCAAAAAACCAAAGGCTGAATGTTTTCTCTGATATGCTGATACTGACTCACAATGCAGGTGGGGGGAGGAGAAGTTCACCAGACTGGACCGGGCGGGAAAAAGGGGGGATGGGAATGGGAAAGACAGTAGAATGAATCAGACATAACTTTCCTATGATCATACATGAATACACAACCAGTGTAGCTCCACATCATGTACAACCACAAAAATGGGGAGTTATACTCCATGTATATGTCAAAATATATTCTACTGTCATACATTTGAATTATATTTTCTTTTTAGCCTGTTATTTTTAACAAATAAAAAAACTTTTAAAAGACACTACCAAAAAAAAAAAAAAAAAGAGGGGAGGGGTTTATTTGGCTTACAGTTCTGAAGGATGGACAGTTCAAAGATAAGTGGCCCATCTGGTAAGGTCCTTCTTGCCACTGGAGACTGTGGAGACACATGGTGGTTTAGGGTGTCAGATAGTATAGGATGTCCTAGCTCAGGTCTCTCCTCCTCTTCTAATAAAGCCACAGTCCCATTTGATTAGGGACCCACCTTTATGGCCTCATTTAACCTTAATTATCTCCCACAGGTCCCAACTTTCAATATAATAGATTAAATTTCTACCCTCTTGATACCTCACAGTGGAAACTGAATCTCAGCATGAGTTTGGGTAGGAACATTCAAACTGTAGCATAGTTATATTTTAATCTTTAGTTTATTGTGACATATTTTATGTCTGGACAGATGGTCAACTGTGGTTAATGCTCTATGTACATATGAAAAGAATGTATTTTCTGCAATCATTGGTTGTACTGTTCTGAAAATGTGAATGAGGGAAAGTCAGTTGATGGTGTCCCACAGATCTTCATGTACTTACAGTTTTCACTTTCTATTTGTCCCATCAGTCACTAAGAGAGAGATATTTAAATCATGCACCAAGATCTTTGTATTTAAATATCATTCTTCACTAAAATAAATTTGGGCTCTTGAGCTTGAAATATCTTGTGCAAGAAAAGATGGAATAACTGGAAGACCCTGTTATTTGGTAAATATATATTCGTAATTTTTAGGAGTTTCTGAAGAAATGCCCCTTTTTATCATTAGAAATCACCAGTTTTTATTCTTTTAAATCTTATTGTCCTCATGTCTATTCTGTTGATATGACATTTTAAACTATAAGCTTTCCTATCTCTTCTACATATATGATACATATTTTCTATTCAACTATTTGTGTCTTGGTTTTTAAAATGTATTTTTTTTATAGATTCTACCATTGGACCTTGCTTTTATACCCAATATGACAACCATAGCTTTTAAGTAGACTTTTAACTCTACTGACATTTAATGTAATTATTCATATGGTTCAGTTTAAATCTACTATTTTGCCATTTGTTTTCAATTTTCCCCTTTTCATTTTGTTTCTCTGTCACTACTTTTCTACCTTTCCTGTAGTGGATCAATCCTTTTAGCTTCTTAGCTATACATCCATTTACTGTTTTTTGTTTCTTTTTCCTACCAATTCATCTATGGCTAACAGTTTGTATCCCTAATTTTTCAGTGTCTGTAATCTGGGTCCATACTGTGTAGCCTCTCACTTAGGCCTGGAACTTTATCTTTCCTACATCTTCTCACTTTAGCCTCACCTTCCTCTTTGCACTTCATTCTGATCCTAGTACAGGTTTGCTGGTGGTGAATTCTCCCAACTTCCGTTTATCTGGAAAATGTCTTTATCTTTTTTTTCTTCTGAAGAATATTTTGAAATACAGAACTCTGAATTAACAATCATTTTTCTGTAAGTACATTAAAGAAATTATTCTCTTGTCTCCTGGTTTCTATAATTTCAGAGAAACTGTTATTTGTACCATTCTTCTGATGAACATTCCATCATATGATTTTTAATACTTTTAACTCTATTTTTCTGCTTTTTAAAGATTACTTCCTACATCTTCTTAAATTTTGAATTAGATGTTATTTTTAACCTGTGAATACCCTAAAAGAGTATTTTCTTTAACCACCATGAGTGCCCTTTTGATGGGGGGAGTATTATAAAATTTAGTTTTCTTTTTATTGTGTTGTGATCAGATAATTTTCTTTCACTTCTCAAAAGAAGAAATAGAAATGGCTAATAAATATATAAATTGGCTAATTTATAATGGCTAATAAATATATACAAATGCTTGTTATCTTTAGCCGTCAAAGAAACGCAAATCAAAACTTTGATGAGACTCCATCTCATCCCAGTTAGAACTGAATTAGTCGGGATTCTCTAGAGAAACAGAAACAACAGGATATATATGCCGGCATGATTATATAAAGGGGATTTATTAGATTGGCTTACACAAACGCAAGTTAGATAGTCCTACAATGGCTATCTGCAGGCTGAAGAGCTGGAGGAATCAGTAGCTGCCCAGTCCAAGAAGCTGGAGCCTCAGAACAAGAGAGATTAATGATGCAACCCCAGTCCTGAATTGAAGGTCTGGAAACTCCCTAGGGAGTCACCAGTTGAGTCCACTTTGAAAGAATGAAGGAGCTGGAGTTCCAGGTACTCAGGCAATGGCAGGAGCAATTAAACCACCTGCTCAAGCAGATTCGAGCTTGCAAGTGCTCTTGCTTCCTTAGTCTTTTAACTTTTGCTCCATCCAAACCTCCAACCTATTGGACTATTCTGCCCACATTTAGGGTGGATTTTCCCCTCCGTTTGCTGCCCCACATGCCAGTCATTCCTAGAAATATCCTCATTGGTATTCCCAGAAGTCTTTTAATCTTGGGCATCTTTTAATCCAGTCAAGTTGACAGTTCAGATTGACCATCACAATGACTATTATAAAAAATAATAAGGTTGAGGGTGTGGTGAAAAAGGAATTTTAAGACACTGTTAGTGGAAATGTAAATTAATATAGCCATGATGGAGAACAGTGTGAAAGTAGAAGTACCATATAATCCAGCTGTCTTACCCCTGGGTATATATCCAATGAAAATGAAGTCAGCACACAAAAGAGGCACTGCATACACAGTTTATTGTTGCCCTATTCAAAATAGCCAAGATATGAAATTAGCCTAGATGTTTCTGAACAGAATGGATAAAGAAAATATGGTGTGTATATACACAGTGGAATGGAATGTTGCTTAATCATATGGGAGAGTGAAATTAAGCGATTTGCAGGAAAATGGAAATTTTCCATTTTAAAAACAAAGTAGAACATCGTGTTAAGTGAAATAAGACAGATACAGACAAATTTGGAGTGTTTTCTCTCATATGTGAAAATAAAAAAAAGAAAAGAACCTGAAAAAAGAAACATTAGGTAGGAATATAGCCAGGGGTCTAGAGAGAAGAGAACCAAGTGAGGGAAAAGGGTGAATGAACATGATCTAGGCACAATATATGAAAAAATGAAAATATTACAATGGAGTATCACAAATATTACAAATCTCATTAATTTGTACAATTAGTATGCACTAATAATTTTAAAAAGAGAAAATTTGACTTTGCTATTTCTACTTTTGGAATTTATTGAGGTTGTTTTTTTTTTTTTTTGTGGCTTGCTATTTGCACATTTTCTGACAATTTCCTAAGCATTTGGAAAGGAGGTTTATTTTGTGCTTACAGAATGAACCGTTTATCACATAGCAATTACACCCACCTTATTAATTGTCTTGTTTAGATCTTCCATAATTATTTTGTTGTTGTTGTTCTACTTGAACTGCTATGGATTGAGAGAGACAAAATGTGTTCTTTATTCCTAATGTGTTTTTTTCTTTTTCTATTTCTATCTCCCATAGTTTCTGAGTTATGAATATTAATGAATGTTATTTGGTGCATGACTGTTAAATCTTCACTGTAGGTTGCATCTTTTAGCATTATAAAGTGTTGCCTTTGTTTCATTTAAGTGTTCTTTTTAATTGCAATCAAGTTTTAAAAACATTAAAGTAAAAAAATTAAAACTACTCTGGATTTCTTTTATTTGCCATGTATACTTGTGCCCATTTATTTTGGTCCACACTTTCTCTTCTGTTTTTTTTCAGCTTTAGTTTGTATGTGTATGCGTGCCCTACTTCTGATAATTAAGAGTCTTGTATTTTGGTTGTAGTGATTTACTGTGTATTTTACTTTATAGACTATTCATTGGTTCTTTTTGTTTTTTGTTTTTTGAGTTGGGATCATTTTTAATATTTAAATACAAAAAGAGCACTGACTTTTTTTTACACACAGGTCTAATAGCCAAAATGTGCAGAGGAAATGAGCCTCTGCTCTGTGTTCCACACTTATTGTCCCCATTTTGTGGCTGAACCTGCAACTGGCCTCCTTTCTCTCCAGTGTATATGGGGCTTTCTGGTGCTTTACAAGACAGCTGCAGTGCACTTTGTCAGTTTCATAATATATGCATGTCTCTCCTCAACATCTCCATTTTAAGAAAGAAAGAGAGGAAGAGAGAGAAAGAGAAAGAAAGAAAGAAAGAGGGAGGGAGGGGAAAGAAAAGAAAAAAGAAAGAAAGGAAAGGAAGAAAGATAAAGAAAGAAAGAAAGAAAGAAAGAAAGAAAGAAAAGAAAAGGAAAGGAAAGGAAGGAAGGAAGG